>JAODAL010010264.1:20000-106106 GCA_025379985.1 Phyllomedusa bahiana
GCATGACATATGGCTCAACCACAATATGGAGCGCTCACATATCTGCAAACCTCCACCATACATACCTAGTCCTCATGGGTGACTCCCCACCTTTCATGATATCAAATATAATAATAAAATAAAATAATAATAATAATAATAATAATAATAAAATAATAATAATGAATAATAAAAAAATAAAAAAATAATAAAATAAAAAATAAGAAATTAAATGAACCACCGAACATGCACAATGCACTTCACAACCTACAAAATAATGATACTTTAATACTACAACCAAAAAACAAATGACATAAGCAAGCGTTGTGACTCCAAACTCCTTAAAGTGTTTATGAATATTCAAAAAAGTGTTCTATCTGAAAGAAAAAACAAAAAATAATTAATAATCAAATAAATAAATATGTATCTTGCTTTACGAAAAGAGTAAATATACAAACCTCAACTGTACTAGGACTAGAGGCGAGTCTCCACAGACGCCCAGGAAGTATACTATATATATTCTATCATTGTGGAAGGGCACACTAAATAAAATAAAATATAACTTTTATTTCGACTAGATAAAAATATTTAAATTGGGTCATGCAGCGCTAAAAGAAAATTAAATACAATAGGTAAACCGCAAAAAACACTTATCCAGGGAAACGGGATATTGGAGTGACCGGAGCTTCAAGTGTTGAGGGATAGTTCTAACCCTAATAGCCCTCAAGATGCATCTATTGATACCCTAGCCTGATATACGGGAATTATACATGTCACGATAAGGATGGCCCCGGCTGGAACCTGCCCCTGGTATAACTTACCCTAAGTTTCCCTCAACATTTTTAGGAATGTGATAGGGTAAGAAAAGATGAGCCTTACTTTACTGGAGTGCTGCGTGACACAATTTTAATATTTTTATCTAGTCTAAATAAAAGTTACATTTTATTTCACTTTATTTAGTGTGCCCTTCCACTATGATAGAATATATATAGTTTGCGAAAATAGGAGTGAATGTATAGGGCAAGGAGGTTATTTAAACATACGTGTTGAAATCTTATAGTCAACATTCAGACCCTTCGGTCTCAGAGCTTCAGTACTGTAAAGCCATTCTAGTTCTTTTCTTTTTAACAAGGTTAAACGATCACCACCACGTAAAGGGTAGGGAATGTGATCAACTATCATGCATTTTATATCCAATTCACTATGGCCTGCCTCCACACAATGTTTAGAGACTGGCAAGTCCATCCTCTTTTTCCGTATAGTATACCTATGGTTTTCAAGTCACAAGTCGTCTCTCCTATGTAAATCAAATTACAAGGGCACTACAAGATATAAACTATCCAATCAGAAATACATGAGAGATGAAATTTAATTTTAAAGCTCACTTTAGTGATAGGATGTATAAACAAATCACCTTTAACAATTAGTCTACAGTTAACACAATTTAAGCAAGGGAAGGAACAGGTCTCAATTGTCCTAAAAATAATTGTCGAGATTTAAAACCTGGAATAATATTCTTCACAAGTTGATCCTTTAAATTCCTAGATCTTTTGAAACACATTAGCGGATTAGACTGAAATTCCACAATATTGGAAAAACTATTTCGGAGAATATGCCAATGCTTTTTTACAATATCTGAAATCTCAGGACTCAAATCATTAAACGTGGAAACAAAAGCCATACGTAAAAGATCAGAACGTAATTTAGTATTCCTACGGGCTGTAACGGGTCGTACCGTACTGTAAAGGGCTGTACGGGTGTCCCTCTCGGCGGGTCCCCGGCGGGGACGGGTGGCGCCGCGGGCCGCGCTGCTGGCCGTGGTCGCACCCGTCCCATCCACTCACCTGACCTCGCTCCTGTTCTGCTCTCTTCCCCTGTCTGCCGGAATGCGCGTGCGCGGCCCTTAGCGCGCACGCTCGTTCATGTAAATTTAAAGGGACAGTGCGCTGGTAATTGGTTAATTGCCGGGCGCTGACTCTATATAGTTCTGGGATCCACGTCACTTCCCTGCTGGATCTTTGTTGCCTCCGTGCCCTAGAGAAATCGTTCCTGTTTATCTACTGTCTTACCGTGTTTTCTGACCTCTGCCTACGTTTATCGACTCTGAACCTCTACCGCCTGCCCCGACCGTGCCGCCTGTCCCCGACTACACCTACGTCTCGTGATTCTGTACCAGGCTCACCCTTGGCTGCCAGTGCAAGCAAGTCACGTCAGGGGTAGCGACCTGGTAGACTCCCGCTGCAGCAAGTCTATCCCGCTTTGCTGCGGGCTCTGGTGAAAACCGGGACCTACTTAGATTCCGCTCCCTGGCGTGGCTTACACCATCGCTTGCGGTGGTCCAGCGGATCCACTACCAAGTCCGTTACAGTAAGATCCAGCCATGGATCCCACCAAGGTGCCCCTGCCAAGCATCGCGGATCTTACGACGATTGTTGCCCAAAAATCGCAGCAAATCGCTCAACAGGTGCAGCAATTGGGACTGTTCTCCGCCATGATGCGTCAGCTTCTTGCATCCCAGCCACAGTCTCCGCCTCAGTCTATGGCTCCGTCTACACCTGCCGTTCCTTTGGCCACCTTGGGACCCAAGCTTCGGCTTCCATTACCCTCCAGCTTTGCCGGGGATCCCAAGCTCTGCTGGGGTTTTATTAGCCAGTGCTCCATGCACGTGGAACTGATGGCGGATCGGTTTCCCTCGGAGAGGTCTAAAGTGGCCTTCGTGGTGAGTCTGCTATCCGGGAAGGCTCTGGCTTGGGCAACCCCCCTCTGGGACAGGAATGACACTGTGACCACGGATCTACAGAGCTTCCTTCATGAATTCTGCACCGTCTTCGAGGAGCCGGCGTGTGCATCCTCTGCAGAGACCGCGCTCTTGAGCTTTCCTCAGGGCGACTTGTCTGTGGGAGACTATGCGGTCCAATTTCGTACCCTGGCTTCTGAGCTCACTTGGAATGATGCCGCCCTCTGCGCTACTTTCAAAAAGGGTCTGTCCAGCAGGGTAAAAGACACTTTGGCAGCACGAGACCTCCCGTCCTCCCTGAGCGAATTAATTCACCTGGCCACCCGCATCGATGTGAGGTTCGCTGAAAGGCAGGAAGAGCTCCGCCAAGAGAGAGACTCGGCACGCCCCCGTTGGCTGTTTCGCCTGGCTCCGGTATTCCAACGTTCTCCATTGTCACCCCCTCAAGCCTCCGATGTGGAACCTATGCAAGTGGACCGGGCCCATTTATCGGAGCAAGAACTGACCCGCCGTCGAGCAGAGAACCTATGTCTCTACTGCGCCAGCCCTGACCATTTCCGCAGAAGCTGTCCGCAACGTCTTCAGCGTCCGGGAAATGCTCACACCTAGGTGCCGTAGGAGAGGCGTCCCTAAGTGCTGTTTCCTCCTCTCCATGTTTGATGATGCCAGTGGAGGTGATATCTGACGCTGGTCTATCGTTCCGGAGTTCTGCCTTCCTGGACTCTGGGTCAGCTGGGAACTTCATCCATGCCTCCTTGGTATCCCGATACCACGTGCCAGTAGTCCGTCTGGAAAAGCCTCTGCTTATTTCTTCGGTCAGTGGGGAGCTCCTCAGTGACCCATCCAGTACATAACCCGGCCGGTGACCCTCCGTGTGGGGGCTCTACATAAGGAGAAGATCAGGTTCCACGTTCTGTCTCGGGCTTCCTTGGCTGCAACGTCCCGCCCCTGTGCTCGATTGGAAGAGAGGCGAGGTCCTGCGTTGGGGACTGGAATGCCAGAACCTTTGTTTGGAGGTACCACGCCCGGTGCCTACCACTTTTCCTCATCCGCTCGCCAAGCCTTTGCCAGGCCTGCCGGTAAGTACCAGGACTTTGGGGACGTATTCTCCAAGAAGGAGGCCGATACGCTGCCGCCACATTGGCCTTACGACTGCCCAATTGACCTCCTCCCTGGAACCAGTCCTCCCCGGGGAAGGGTCTATCCGCTGTCTATGCCGGAGACTCACTCTATGTCGGCTTACATACAAGAGAACTTGCAGAAAGCGTTCATCCGTAAATCCTCTTCCCCAGCCGGAGCCGGGTTTTTCTTCGTGCAGAAGAAGGATGGTTCCCTCTGTCCGTGTATTGACTACAGGGGACTAAATAAAATCACTGTGAAAAACCGCTACCCTCTCCCACTGATCTCGGAACTTTTTGACCGCCTCAAGGGGGCTAAGGTGTTCTCTAAGTTTGACCTACGAGGAGCCTATAACCTCATCAGAATTCGGGAGGGGGACGAGTGGAAGACGGCTTTTAATACCCGTGATGGACATTTCGAGTATCTCGTCATGCCCTTTGGGCTCTGTAACGCTCCAGCTGTGTTCCAAGAATTTGTCAATGAAGTCTTCCGGGATCTCTTGTACACCTCCGTCATAGTGTATCTAGATGACATCCTGATTTTCTCCCCTGATCTTCAGACTCATCGGACACAAGTGCGCCAGGTTCTGCGACGTCTGCGCAGCAACCGACTGTACGCCAAGCTGGAGATATGTTTATTCCATCAGACCAGACTACCTTTCCTCGGGTACATAGTCTCGGCCAAGGGCCTGAAGATGGACCCAGCAAAACTCTCTGCGGTGCTACAATGGCCCCGTCCTGTCGGCCTTCGGGCGACTCAGCGCTTCCTGGGCTTCGCAAACTATTACCGGCAATTTATTCCCCACTTCTCCACCTTGGTGGCTCCTATTGTGGCCCTCACTAGGAAGAATGCGAACCCGAGATGTTGGCCTCCGGAGGCTGAAAAGGCGTTTATTGATCTAAAGACTGCCTTCTCCACTGCACCTGTCTTGGTCCGGCCTGATCCCGAGAAGCCGTTCTCCTTAGAGGTGGATGCCTCCTCCGTGGGGGTAGGGGCGGTCCTCACACAGAGGAGCCCCAAAGGCAAGATTCTTACATGTGGGTTCTTCTCAAAGACCTTTTCGCCGGCGGAGCGGAACTATGCCATTGGGGACCGGGAACTCTTGGCTATCAGGTTAGCCCTGGAGGGGGCTCATCATCCAGTCGACATCTTTACGGACCACAAGAATTTACTGTATATTCAGACGGCCCAGCATCTAAACCCTCACCAAGCCCGGCGGTCTCTCTTTTTCTCACGTTTTTGACTTTCGCATTCATTTCCGACCTGCTGAGAAAAACGTCAAGGCTGATGCCCTCTCCCGTGCCTCGGATGTGGTCGGTGAAGAACCCGTGTAACAACACATCATTTCTCCCGAACGGTTGGTTTGCATGGCTTCCACAGATCTCCAAAGCATTCCTACGGGCAAGACTTATGTGCCGCCGGCACTCAGGAAAAAGATTCTGGAGTGGGGACATAGCTCCTTCTTGGCTGGCCATCCCGGAGCTCGGAAGTCCTATGCTTTGATCTCACGGTACTACTGGTGGCCGACTCTGGCAAAAGATGTCAAGAACTTCACCCTCGCCTGTGTCACATGTGCTCGGAACAAGGTCCCACGCCACAGGCCTGCAGGTCTCTTGCATCCGCTGCCTGTGCCAGAAATCCCTTGGACGCACATAGCCATGGATTTCATCACGGACCTACCGGTTTCCTCTGGGAATTCTGTCATCTGGGTGGTTACGGACCAGTTCTCAAAGATGTCCCACTTTGTACCTCTTCCCAGTCTGCCGTCTGCCCCACAATTGGCCTGTCATTTCTTCCGGCATATTTTCCGGCTACATGGGTGGCCTTCACACCGTCTCCGATCACGGTGTTCAATTTGTTTCCCAATTTTGGCGTGCACTGTGCTCCCATCTGCAAGTCAAGTTGGACTTTTCATCGGCCGATCACCCTCAGTCCAATGGGCAGGTGGAGAGGGTGAACCAGATTCTGGGAGAATACCTGCGTCATTTTGTATCCGGACGTCAGGACAACTGGGCCGAGCTGCTCCCTTGGGCCGAATTTTCTTATAACCATCGTAACTCAGATGCAGCCGGCGTCTTCCCATTTTTTGTGGTCTATGGCCGCCACCCGCACCCCCCTTCCCCTGCCCACTGATTCGGAAGTGCCCGCTGTCAATGACCAAGTTTGGGATATCAATAGAGATGAGCGAATTGATTCTAACGAAGTGGAATTCGTTTAGAATTTCAGGAAAACTTCTATTCTGAATGAAGTCGAAGTTTGGGGGGGATTCGCGGAAACGAAGCATGCTTTTGATTGATAAAATGGCTGCGAGCACATGGCGTTACATGGGGCAAAGAACTCTGGGAGGAAGAAGAGCATAGCCTGCATGACATATGCAGAGATGAAGCCAATCAGAGACCGACAGGATTCTGTGACGTCACCGCACTATATAAGTCCGGGCGTGACGCTGGGAGCTCATACCGCTCTCACTGTACTGAGTAGGGACGGTGCTGCCACGGCTGCTTATGATGGCTGATACTAAAGAACTCACTTTTATACAGCGATTTTTGGGGGTGTCACAGCTTGTCTCAAGAACTTTCTTCTCTTACGTTCTAATTCTGATTTTGTGGGGTATTGGAACTGAAGTCCAGTGTGCGTCCAATGCAGCTGCATATTCATTTTAATGCTATCTGCTCACAGCACATTGAATATCCAAGGGTATTCTAAGTCCGTTCCTGTTGTATTCATTAAAAGAAACAGCGTTTTTACAATACAAATACCACTTCATTTTTGGTTGCTCATTTCTTTTACGCAATTTAGATCCAGGGATTAATTAAGCGTTGTTCTGCTGTTGTGGTCACTAAAAGAAACGTTCTTTTTCACCGCCAAAAAGAAATTTTGCCTGTAGCATAATTCACAGCCAAAAGGTTAATTACAAGTTATTCTGTTGTTGTATACCGTAAAATACACGACATTTTAACACGCTATAAAGCTGGGAACTTTTGGTTGCTCATTTCTTTTGCGCAATTTAGATCCAGCGGTAATTAAGCGTTGTTCTGCTGTTGTGGTCACTAAAAGAAACGTTCTTTTTCATCACCAAAAAAGAAATTTTGCCTGTAGCATAATTCACAACCAAAGGTTAATTACAAGTTTTTCTGTTGTTGTGTACCGTAAAATACACGCTACAAAGCTGGTAATTTTTGGTTGCTCATTTCTTTTGCGCAGTTTAGATCCAGTGGTTAATTAAGCGTTGTTCTGCTGTTGTGGTCACTAAACGAAACGTTCTTTTTCACAGCCAAAAAGGAAATTTTGCCTGTAGCATAATTCACAACCGAAGGTTAATTACAAGTTTTTCTGTTCTGTACCGTAAAATACACGCCATTTTAACACGCTATGAAGCTGGTAATTTTTGGTTGCTCATTTCTTTTGCGCAATTTAGATCCAGGGGTTAATTAAGCGTTGTTCTGCTGTTGTGGTCACTAAAAGAAACATTCTTTTTCACCGCCAAAAAAGAAATTTTGCCTGTAGCTTAATTCACAACCAAAGGTTAATTACAAGTTTTTTGGTTGCTCATTTCTTTTGCGCAATTTAGATCCAGGGGTAATTAAGCGTTGTTCTGCTGTTGTGGTCACTAAAAGAAACGTTCTTTTTCACCGCCAAAAAAGAAATTTTGCCTGTAGCATTATTCACAACCAAAGGTTAATTACAAGTTTTTCTGTTGTTGTATACCGTAAAATACACGCCATTTTAACACGCGACAAAGCTGGTAATTTTTGGTTGCTCATTTCTTTTGCGCAGTTTAGATCCAGTGGTTAATTAAGCGTTGTTCTGCTGTTGTGGTCACTAAACGAAACGTTTTTTCACAGCCAAAAAGGAAATTTTGCCTGTAGCATAATTCACAACCGAAGGTTAATTACAAGTTTTTCTGTTCTGTACCGTAAAATACACGCCATTTTAACACGCTATGAAGCTGGTAATTTTTGGTTGCTCATTTCTTTTGCGCAATTTAGATCCAGGGGTTAATTAAGCGTTGTTCTGCTGTTGTGGTCACTAAAAGAAACATTCTTTTTCACCGCCAAAAAAGAAATTTTGCCTGTAGCATAATTCACAACCAAAGGTTAATTAAAATTTTTTTCCTTGCTCATTTCTTTTGCGCAATTTAGATCCAGGGGTTAATTTAGCGGTGTTCCGCTGTTGTGGTCACTAAAAGAAACGTTTTTTTTCACCTCCAAAGAATAAATTTTGCGTGTAGCATAATTCATATCCGAAGGTTAATTAAGCCTGTTTGTGCTTTTATATTCAGTAAAATACACAGGGCGCCGTGTATGAATTGGATTTACACCTGTTTTCTGCGCCTCACCGGCCCGAATCCGCTGTCGGACGCAGGGATGCGATGTAAGGCGCAGCGTTCGCCACTTTCGGCTGCGCCTTGCATGAAGGGGCGTGCAATGGGCGCGGTGTGGGTGCACTGTGGGCGTTCCGGGGCGGGAAGCGGCGCGCTCGAAAACTCCGAGGCATGAATGATCGCGGGTCGGCAAAGTGCGGCGCAATGCAGAGCTTGCCAGCTCCGACAGGCAGACCTGGTTGATTCTGGTCTAAATGATCCGGCGGAGGCGAAGTGAAGCGAGAACGTAACATGAGAGGAAACATATAGAAGATCGCAAGAGAAATCTCGGCGCTCAGCGCCGTGCGACATGGAGTACGATTCCCAAGAATCGCCTTTATAAAGGCGTAAAACATTGTCAGAAAAAGAGCTCAAACCTTATCTAATTAAAAAAAATAAATAAATCACTTTCCAAAAATCTAGAACGGCGCAACATCAGGAATTAGGATCGTGGAAATTGCCGGGAAATACAGTAATTCAAATTCTGTAAGCGCTTCTCATTGGTCGGCAGAAACCAGCCAATCAGAATAGGAGCGACAGGGACCCATTAAAACCTATGGAGAAGTATTGACCAATCAAATTCAAAGGCGGGACAGTTCAAAATACAGTAAAAATGCAGAAAAGAGCTGATTGGTTGAGCTAGCGGGGGCTTGGCAATCTTGTCCAATCAGAATAGGAGCGACAGGGACCCATTATAACCTATGGAGAAATTTTGACCAATCAAGATCACAGGCGGGACAGTTCAAAATACAGTAAAAATGCAGAAAAGAGCTGATTTTGAGCTAGCAGGGGCTTGGCAATCCTGTCCAATCAGAATAGGAGCGACAGGGACCCATTATAACCTATGGAGAAATTTTGACCAATCAAATTCAAAGGCGGGACAGTTCAAAATACAGTAAAAATGCAGAAAAGAGCTGATTGGTTGAGCTAGCGGGGGCTTGGCTATCTTGGCCAATCAGAGCGTGAGCTACTTGTCCCATTATAGTCTATGCACAGATCGGGGCAATGAAATCTCAGCTCTCAGCGCCGTGAGGCATGGAGTATGATGAAAAAAAATAATTTTTATTAGGTGTAAAATATGATCTGGAAAAGAGCTGAAACCTTCTATAAACATAAATCAATCAAATCCTGAACAACGCGTTTGTCGCCGAGACAGGCGCCACATTAGGAATTGGGATATAGAGAATTGCCGGGAAATACATTAATTCAAATTCTTTAAGCTCTTCTCATTGGTCGGCAGAAACCAGCCAATCAGAATAGGAGCGACAGTGAACCATTATAACCTATGGAGAAGTATTGACCAATCAAATTAAAAGGCGGACCGTTCAAAATACAGTAAAAAAAGCAGAAAAGAGCTGATTGGTTGAGCCCAAGCGGCAGATATGAACCCTCCAATCATTTGTAGTGCATGTATTTTGAATGGAGAAAGAAGGACGCGATAGAAGGGCGCCATAAAAGTTATTACTGTCTATGGGAAATATTCTAGTACTGTGATTGGTTGGTGGAAAGAGGGGCTCGTCCTGCTTAGCCAATCAGCAGCTGAGCTACCTTCTCATAGAGTTCTATGTGGAAAAGAAATTCAGAGCAAGCTGTTTGTGTTTGGCTAAGTTAAAAGAGGCGCGGTTATTTGGACCAATGGGAGAGCGAGCGACGCTCTTATGGGTTTTCTAATGAATCTGTAATAAAACTGTACGTGCCCGAAATAAAATGATAAGACTCCCGAAGTTGTCCCGATGTGTATATAAAATGATCAATAATATGGGGGTAACGAAAAAAAAATATTAATTCAATAAATTCATTTGTATTTCTTTATTTTCGTTACACCCATACTATTGATCATTGTATTTCCCAGCAATCCTCTATATCCCAATTCCTGATGTAGCGTCTCGGCGACAAACGCGTTGTTAGGGATTTGATTGATTTATGTTTTTAGAAGGTTTCAGCTCTTTTTCAGATAATGTTTTACATCTAATAAAAATTATTTTTTTTAATCACACTCCATGCCGCACGGCGCTGAGAGCCGAGATTTCATTGCCTCTATCTCTCCTTAGACTACAATGGGACAAGTAACTCGCGCTCTGATTGGCCGGGACAGCCAAGTCCCTGCTAGCTCAACCAATCAGCTCTTTTCTGCATTTTTACTGTATTTTGAATGTTACGCCTTTGATTTTGATTGGTCAATATTTCTCCATAGGTTATAATGGGTCTCTGTCGCTTCTATTCTGATTGGCTGGTTTTTGCCGACCAATGAGAAGAGCTTACAGAATTTTAATTACGTATTTCCCGGCAATTCTCTATATCCCAATTCCTGATGTAGCGCCGGTCTCGGCGACAAACGCATTGTTAGGGATTTGATTGATTTATGTTTATAGAAGGTTTCAGCTCTTTTTCAGATAATATTTTACACCTAATAAAAATTATTTTTTTAATCATACTGCATGCCGCACGGCGCTGAGAGCTGAGATTTCACTACCCGATCTGTCCATAGACTATAATGGGACAAGTAGCTCGCGCTCTGATTGGCCGGGATAGCCAAGCCCCCGCTAGTTCAGCCAATCAGCTCTTTTCTGCATTTTTACTGTACAGTATTTTGAACTGTCCCGCCTTTGAATTTGATTGGTCAATATTTCACCATAGGTTTTAATGGGTCATTGTCGCTCCTATTCTGATTGGCTGGTTTCTGTCGACCAATGAGAAGAGTTTACAGAATTTGAATTACTGTATTTCCCGTCAAATTCCAATATCCTAATTCCCGATGTTGCGCCGTTCTAGATTTTTGGAAAGTGATTTTATTTATGTATTTTTTTTGTAGGTTTGAGCTCTTTTTCAGAGAATGTTTTACGCTTTTATAAAGGCGATTTTTTTATTTATACTCCATGCACGGACATCTTTAATGATTTCTCGCTGTTTTCCAGCCTGTCTCGAATCGGAATACATGTGGGGCGCAGTGCGGGACTGCGCCTCACACACTGGCGAGGCGAACTTTTCACCGCATGTATGAGCGCACCTCCTTGGACGGCGAATATGAGGCGCAGTCCCGCACTACGCCTAAGTCCCGCACTGCGCCTCACACACTGACAAGGCGCGGCGAACTTTACATGGTATGGATGAGCGCACCTCGGCACCGACATAAATCAGGCACAAATTTCGGAAACATGCGCCCCGACGTGGCGAGATTCATACATGTCGCCCACAGTGTTTTTAAACGGCACATACAAGTAAATTTTTCCTGCCCATTTGTGGAGCGCAATTTATATCCAAGGGTTACCCAAGCTTCTTAGTGGGTTCATTTGGAGTCAAATACAGGGTGTGTATTTATCATATATAGATAACGTCATCAAACAGTGTCTGTACATTTTAGAGCAAACAGTATGTCAGACAGAGCGGTGGCAGGCTCTTCATCTGCGAGTGGCTGTGGCACAAACATTACTGGAGCAGGCCCAGGTCGCAGCACAGCAAGGGGACGTTGCAGCAGGGGTCACTCAGTGAGGCCAGAACTGCCGGTGTCATTTAGCGGCCGTGTGTTGTTCAGCAACCCAATGGTTCTTGATAGGTTGACTAGGTCATCCAGTTCCTCCCAGATGACATCTGACAACCCCAGCCAAGAGTCGGTGGGAACGTCAGACACAACCCTTAGTTGGCATGGCCCAGGAGCGGGTCAGCGGCCCTCACCTGTCCTCAACCCGCCTCTGTCCCATCCGGTTACCTCAGTCAGAGATCTAGTATGTGGTCTGGGCTTAGCACCACTATATAGCGAGGATGAACAATTTGAGGAGAGCAGTCAGCAGCTACTTGGCAGCGAAGAAATGGGGCCAATATCCCCTGCTTCTTGCAGTAGGCGGCAAAGTATAGATGTTGAGAGTGGCATGGGAGGTCATGTTGTGAGGGGTCAGCCTCTACATACCAAGACTGGTGATGAGGACAGCAGTGACGATGAAACACAAATCGATGATTATGTAGCCGACCGCACTTGGGAGCCGGGTGTAGCAAGGGCTTCATCATCGTCAGGAGAAGAGGGCGTCAGCTTGCACGTCCGGCAGCGGCACAGCCAGCAAGTGGGTTGTGTGGCCGTGAGTCAGCAGGGGAGCAGCAGTGTGAGGTTGGGAGCCAAGCAGCCACGGTGTAGAAAACCCGCTTCGCAGGTCCAAGAAAGTAGCGGCACAGGGGCTCAGTGAGGCAGCAGCGGCAGAAGTCACTCAGTGCGGAGCGTTGGCGGTAAAATCAGATACTCGGCGGTGTGGCAGTTTTTTGCAAGACAGGAGGACCCGAATATGGGGATTGTGAATCTGTGGCAAAAAGGAAGCGTGGCCAGGGACAAATTTGGCACCACCCCCTGCGCAACAATGCAGCGTCCCATCCGGTGGCCTGGGAGAAATGTTCACATGTGGTGGCCCATCCGCCCCCGCAAACGCAGCAGCCCCCCAGTGACAGCATGCCTTGCACCCCACAAGGTTTTCCCCACCTCTGCAGAAGGGAGCCGTTTTTTTTCCCATAAACCCCCGGTCCAGATGCCCTGTTCCCCCGCTACTCATGGCCCCAGCAGTCGTTCACGGGGCATTGCAAAGAGAAACAGTATGCGTCCAACCATTCTAAGGTGCAGAAGCGCCCGTGCCCCTGTCCAAGTTTTTGGTCTGCAGTCCCCCTTTTTTCCCAAATGGGGGACTCTGCCCCGTTCGAGAACTAAGGGCTTGTGCCGAGCCGAGATGGGAGTTCCAACCGTAATTTTTTTTCCAAAAAAGGCAGTACCGCACTTCATAAATATATGAAAGAAGGGGGCCAGTCCTTGAGCTTGCGGTTTGTTCAAAGGTGAGGGCAGCGCGGAGTCGGGAGCTTAATTTGGGTCGGGCCCAGTACTTCCTTTTGGCCCACTGGGTAAATGTGCTTCCCCCCCGGCACACCAACAACTTGGATGGGGCCCCCGCTTTCTCCTCCACTTGTCAAACTGGGCTCCTGCCCCAAAAGCTGCCTCCTCCTCCTCCCCCACCATATCTCAGCCTCCCAAGTACGCTCCTCAACCAAGTGGGGGCACAGGGGTCACGCAGTTCTTCCCGGGCTTCCCTCGGCGAACGAAGTCCACAGGGGAGGAACTGCCCCCCGGTCATGCAGCAAAAAAACGATGTGTGGCTTTCTCTGCGCCAACTGCAAATGGGAACCTGGTGAGGGACAATGGGATTAACATGGTGTCCCCACTGCACCGGGGGGATGGTCCATGCCACTGCTGGCGCCGTATTCATCCGGTTGTGAAAAGGTTTTAAGTCTTCACCGATCTTCAGAAGATTTTGAAAAAGGCCAGGAAACTGTGCATGCACTTCATCCATTCCTACAAAGCCCGGAAACCCTCCTAAGTTGCGCGGAGAACGGCCCCCCCCAACACACTCCGATTGCGATGTTTCCACCCCTTGGAATTCCACCTGCACTGTTTTGGACCAATGTATGAAAGGAAAGGCCATTTAAAATTTTTTGATGACCCGGCAGACAGGAGTTTCCCCATGTGAAAATTTTATGTCAGCGTGGCAGCTCATGGTGACACCTGCGTTTGTTGAGGGGCCCTTTGAGGGGGCAACGTTTTTTGTCATTGCCAGGGGCTACGGGGTGAACAACGTCATTCCACTGCTTCATTTTCCCGGGGCAGATGCTGAAAAATCTGTCTGGACTGGAGACGTGGGGACCACTCTCACAGCCACATGGCCCCGTGGGGACTGAAATAGAGAGGAGGAGGAGGACATTGGGGCAGAAACATTGTCTGGTGAAATGAGTGGATTTTTTACCCGGGCAAGAAGGGGGGCAAGCAGCTGGGGAGGTAAATGGAGAGGGGAAGCGGGCAGATGACCCGCAAACACCGTGGCGTATACGTGGGTGGAGGCAGGGGGGTCCCTTGGGTACTTTTGCCCATGGCCCCCAGCATGCTGATTTGCCCAGTTTTTGACAGTGAAAAGTCACATCCCGCAGAGGGAGACTTTTGGCTCTCCCCTATTGGGCCCCCGTTTCTGGGCCAAAATTGGAGTTTTTCCCAGCTGCTGAGAGGGGGGACAAACTCAAATACATAGGGAAATCCTCCCTAGTCAGTTTTCAATGCCTATTGCGGCATCGCCCCCCTCTGCAGGTTGACCGGGGGGTTCTTCGGCTCACGTACTACTGTGCGGGCTGGGGGGAAGGGGGGGGGGGGGGTAGGAGCAGTACCGTCCACGCAGCAACCTAATCTGGAGTCACTGAGAGCCTTCCTTCCCCGCCTAGTGGGAGGGGAGTCACTTGCAGCAGAGGACCCGGAGCAGACCCTGAACCCAACAGGTCTGGCCACTTGGGCAGCACTCTGCCACCCGTTAGAAAATCCGCTGGACTCTGGGCGCCCCAAATGGTTTTTGTGGCCGCAACTTTCCGGTTTGCAGTGGGAAGCGTCCTGCCCGACCTAGTTTGGCATTAGGCGGGTTTCAGTGCCGGGGGGGCCCTCGTTCCCAAGGAGAACCCCCTTGACCCCGGGAAAGTGGATGACGCCTTTTCAAGATGAATAGGCGTGGATCGGCAAGGATCGGCCTTTGGCATCAGATACTCGCCATGATTGCTCACCCCAAAAGTGAGAAATGAGTCTGGTTAAAAATACCTGCCCCGGCCATATTCTGAAGCTGCCCCCCGCCTGATGCCACACATCTGCTGCCATTTTTTCCATCTGCACCAACTATCTTTAACAGGGACTGGAAAATTTCCCCCCACCTCCCCACTCTGTCTTGTGCCACTCTATGACCTCATGCTGGTGCTGCTGTGGTGCTTTCTGTGCCCTCCACACTGTGGTCATTGTGCCACTCTGTGGCCTACTCCTGTTTTTGCCCCCTCCCGTATGTATTGTGTAAATGTCTGACTCAGGCTGTTGCTGTGGTGCTGCCGTGCCCTCCACACTGTGTCATTGTGCCAAATCTGTGGCCTTTCTCCCGTTTTTGCCACCTCCAGAAGTTCATTGTGCCACTGTCTGACCTCAGGCTGCTGTTGTGGCTGCTGCCGTGCCCTCCACACTGTGTCATTGTGCCACTCTGTGGCCCACTGCTGTTTTTTTCCACCCCCAGGGCGTTCTTGTGCCATGTCTGACCTCATGGGTGCTGCCCTCACCTCCCCTCTCTGTCATTGTGCCACTCTGTAGCCTACTCCAGTTTTTGCCCAAACCCCCGAAAGTCATTGTGCCCTGCCTGACCTCATGCTTTCTGCTGTGGCTGCTGCCGTGCCCTCCCCACTGTGTCATTGTGCCACTCTGTGGCCTACTATGTTTTGCCACCTCCAGAATGTCATTGTTTCTACTGTCTGACCTCATGCTGCTGCTGTGGCTGCTGCCATAACCTCCACACCCTGTCATTGTGCCACTCTCTGACCTCATGCTGATGCTGCCATGACCTCCACACTCTGTCATTGTGCCACTCTGTGGCCTACTACTGTTTTGCCACCTCCACAATATCATTGTGCACTGTATGACTCATTTCCATGCTGGGGCTGCTGCCGTCCCCTCCACACTGTGTCATTGTGCCACTCTGTGGCCTAACTCCTGTTTTTGCCACCCCCAGTATGTCATTGTGTCACTGTTGACCTCAGGCTGCTGCTGTGGCTGCTGCTGTGCCCTCCACACTGTGTCATTGTGCCACTCTGTGGCCTACTCCTGTTTTTGCCACCTCCAGTATGTCATTGTGTCACTGTATGACCTCAGGCTGCTGCTGTGGCTGCTGCCGTGCCCTCCACACTGTGTCATTGTGCTACTCTGTGGCCTACTACTGTTTTGCCACCTCCACAATGTCATTGTGCCACTGTCTGACCTCATGCTGCTGCTGTGGCTGTTGCCGTGCCCTCCACACTGTGTCATTGTGCCACTCTGTGGCCTACTCCTGTTTTTGCCACCTCCAGAATGTTCATTTTTGCAGTCTGACCTCAGGCTCCCTGCTGTGGTGCTGCCTTTGCCCTCCACACTGTGTCATTGTGCCACTCTGGGGCCCTACTACTGTTTTGCCACTCCGGGAATGTCATTGTGCCACTGTTGCCTCATGCTGCTGCTGTGGCTGTTGCCGTGCCCCCCAACACTGTGTCATTGTGCCACTCTGTGGCTACTCCTGTTTTTGCCCCCTCCAGAATGTCATTGTGCCACTGTCGTCCTCATGCTGCTACTGTGGCTGCTGCCATGACCTCCACACCCTGTCATTGTGCCACTCTCTGACCTCATGCTGCTGCTGCCGTGACCTCCACTCTCTGTCATTGTGCCACTCTGTGGCCTACTACTGTTTTGCCATCTCCAGAATGTCATTGTGCCACTGTCTGACCTCATGCTGTGGCTGCTGTGACCTCCACACTGTCATTGTGCCACTGTCTGACCTCATGCTGCTGCTGTGGCTGCTGCTGTGACCTCCTCACTGTGTCTTTGTGCCACTCTGTGGCCTTCTCCTGTTTTTGCCACCTCCAGAATGTCATTGTTCCACTCTCTGACCTCATGCTGCTGCTGTGGCTGCTGCCGTGACCTACACACTGTGTCATTGTGCCACTCTGTGGCCTACTCCTCTTTTTGCCACCTCCAGAATGTTACTGTGCCACTCTCTGATCTCATGCTGCTGTGGCTGCTGCCGTCACCTCCAGACTCTGTCACTGATGTTGCCAACTGAGCTCTCAGCTTGTTATTTTCCAGCTTTCACTGCCATGACTATCAGGCTACATTCCCGCTTCAGTTTTTTGGTCAGTTTTGCCCTTTTAAGTGTCCAGGGAATTTTATAGTGATGCGATTCTAAGAGCGGCAGCAGTCATGTGCGTGTCATACTAAAACACAACATTGTATGAAGACCAAACCAAGCTCCCTCTGCATATTTAAGCATGGCACAACGTTTACAGCACCCTGCAGGCTCTGTGCAGCCTGGAAATAGCTGTTTTTGAATGCGATTCGTCCCGAAGCAATTCGGACCGAAACTAATTTTGTCGGAAAATTCGGTGATGTCACCGAATCGAATTTTTGAGAAATTCGCCCATTTCTAGATATCAAGGCCATCTGGCAAGAGACTCGACATTCCCTACTTCGGGCCTCTGCCCGTATGAAGACTCAGGCAGACAAAAGGAGAAGACCTGCCCCGACGTTCCTCCCAGGGGCCCAAAGTTTGGCTCTCTCGAGGTATGGGCCTGAAGGTTCCAGTCTTTAATTGGGCCCTCGCTTCCTCGGACCCTTAAAAGTGCTTTGGCAGCTGAATCGGTGACGTACAAGCTCTGTTTGCTCCAAACTCTCCGGATCCAAAAACTCATTCCATGTCTCCCTCCTTAAGCCTTGGTTCTGAACCGGTTCTCTCAGAAGAATGATTCGCCTTTCCCGGTAGCCGTTTCCGCTGACATCTTCGATGTAAAGGACCATCTTGGCTATAAAGACGGTCAGAGGGAAGCGTTTCTTCCTCGGGGATTGGAGGGCTTCGGACCCGAGGAGAGTCTGGGAGCAAGAATCTAATATCCTGAATCGTGATCTCATCCGCAGATTTCTGCAGCCTAAAAAGGAGGAGAGGTCTAAGAGGGGGGGGGGTACTGTAACGTGTCGCGCCGCGATCCGGTCCTCGGACCACGGGCGCACCCGTGTCCCTCGCGGCGGGTCCCCAGCGGGGACGGGTGGCGCCACGGGCCGCGCTGCTGGCCGTGGTCGCACCCAGACCATCCACTCACCTGACCTCGCTCCTGTTCTGCTCTCTTCCCCTGTTCGGCGGAAATGGCATTGCGCACCCCCTAGTGCACGTGCGCTCGTCCATGTAAATTTAAAGGGACAGTGCGCCGGTAATTGGTTAATTGCCGGGCGCTGACTCTATATAGTTCTGGGATCCACGTCATTCCCGTGGGGAAAATTTTTTTTGGGCCCCCCGTTTCCCTAGAGAAAAAGGGTTTCCCGTGTATCTAATGTCTTTTTCCGTGTTTTTCCGACCTTTTTGCCTACGTTTATTGACTCTGGGAAATTGCCCGCCTGCCCCCACCTTGCCGCCCGTCCCCGACTAAAACCTATGGGCCACGCTCCCCCCTTGGCTGCACTGGGGGGCAATCACGTTTAGGGATAGGGGGAATGGTTTGACCCCGCCGCAGCAAGTCCATCCCCCCTTTTCGACGGGCTCTGGGAAAACCCGGGGCCTACTTAGTTCCCCTCCCTGCCGGGTTTACCCCATCGGGGGTTGGGGGGTGGTCCAGGGTTTCCAATAACCCAAATCCGTTACACGGGGCCCCCTTTACAAGAAAGTTGATTAACTCTTTTAAAAATGTTTAGGACTTTAAATTAGGGGGATAACCCTTTTTCTTTAAAATTTTTTAGACAAGTTGTTTTGGAGTAGTATGCCCTGATTCTTTTTGAAACAAAAATATGGTGGGTTCTTTAACAACTGACTATGGGCAATGATTTCCGCAAAAACTGGAGGGGGGGATGGACTACTGAAATTTAAAAATGTATTTTTATCTGGGTTTTTTTAATTTTGGGAGTCACAAAAACAGGGTTATTTTCCTAAAATTAAAAAAATTTTGGATCCAAAAAAGTAATTTTCACTAGAAATAAGGGCAAAATTTAAATTTTAATTCACAATCAAAAACTATTCAGAAATGAAAACCAAATTCTAACAACTCCAAAATTCCGCACCAATCCAAATTTTGGAACACAACATCTGTGTATCTCCCCCACTTCAAATTTCTTTTTCAAAAATGGGGAGGGGCCCGTTTTGCCAAGTTTTATCAAGTTGAAATAAAAGCTTTAAAAGAAGGGGTAACAGTCAATAAAGATATAAACCAAAGCCCTTTTTTGTTTTAAAAATAGTCCAAAAAATTTAAAAAAGTATGACAAAAATAACAATTTAAAAAGATTTTCCAAAAAATAGGGAGGGGCAGTTTTGTAACAGTATATTTCAAAAGTTATAAACAGTTTCCCCGGGCTTAAAATTTTGGGGGTATTGTTAAACTCGGGGAAACCCCTAACTTCCACCCATGGGGAAACCCCTTAAAAAAACAGATGGCAACGAAATTTTAGAGGGCTTAGGGACATTCCATACCAGGAAGGAAACGGTTTTTTGCTGTCATGGCTGATGTAAGGGTTTTTTTAATTTTCACCTCTACAAAAAGGGGGGGCCCACCTAAGGGTGTGTCGCTTAAGGGAAAAAAGTTACAAAAGGTGGTTTTTTTGTGTATTTGCCCTCCACCAAGGGGGAAACCCGTCAATTCCCCAAAAAAAGTTTTAAATTTGACAAAGACCCCCTTCGAAAGAGTTTAAGTAAAAGCAAAACAGAAATCTAACTAAAAACAATAAAAGGAAAAAATTTTTATGTGTATTCAGTCAACAGAAAACCCCAAAACTACAAAAAATAAAAATAATCAGACTGTGTGTGTTAAACATTTTTAAAATAAAAAAAACCAACAAAATTGCAATTAAAAACAGAGCTGATTATATAAAATTTAGATATAAAATAGAAATAATTCCCCTAAAATTTTGGCTAAATAGTCAAAATATTTTTGATTTTGCATTACAACCCCACCCCTTTGGACTATTTATTAAAATTAGGGGATCCCCTGAAAACGAATTCTTTTTTTGCTAAGTGCAAAAAACAACTTTGGCCACGGGATGGGCTGAAAATTTTTTTTTTAAAAAAATTTTAAAATAGTTCTTGTGAAAAAAATCTTTTTTAGTTCTGAGAAGTCGTTTTTCCCTCTTCTTAGATCTTCTTAGACTGAAAACAACGGGGATTTGGGGAAGGAGTGCGGGACTCAACCCCCTTAAACTTTTCCAATCCCGGGGTGCAAACGGGGGGGTCAGTGACCCGGGGCTTGGTGAGACATGGCGCTCAACACTGGCGCAGAGTGGTTTAAAACAGGGTTTCAGACTGGGGGGCTTGTGCAAGTCAGGGGCGGTCAATGCTTCAGCTCCCTCTTTGCATTATCTTTTTGGGGTTGGTCGTGGCAGCCCCTGGCACCTTCGAACCCCCTCATCTCATTTTTTTCGGGCTCCTGGCCCCTTGGCAACTGTGTAAATAAAACCTTAAAAACAAACTTAAATCCTTGTGGCTAATCGCACAACGACTCCATTCATTGTAGTTGTCAGGTATAGTTGACCTGTGCGGGGGTGCTGTGGACATGGCACTGCACTCTGTTTGGTCTCAATTACATTGCACATATAATGCTCAGTCACATGAGGGCAGTAGAGTAGAGTAATCTGCTCTCCCCCGTTTGTTTTCACCCCCCTGCATTTAATAAATTTTACATAAAAAAGGGAAAAAGGGGGGGTTTTTGTAAAACCCCAAAATTTATTGGGACAATTCTTTTAAAAAAAAAAAAATCGCCCGTATTTGGGGCCCTTTTAAGCTTTTTTTGACACAGCAAGAAAAAAAAAAATTTTGAATAATTTAAAATTCTCATCAATGACAATCTAACCACATGTAAATTAAAATTCCCTTTTAAAAACTCTATAATTAAAAATCAAAATAAAAAAAACAAAGAACAAAACAAAACATATCATCCTTCTTCTCACTCTGTAGTGCGAACAAAATAAAAACATTCTCCTATCAGAAATTTTTTAAAAAGCTCTTTTTCATGGTTTTTTATTTTTGGGGTTTCAATAAATATAAATAT
This sequence comes from Phyllomedusa bahiana, assembly GCA_025379985.1. Lineage (NCBI taxonomy): Eukaryota > Metazoa > Chordata > Amphibia > Anura > Hylidae > Phyllomedusa > Phyllomedusa bahiana. The sequence continues at coordinate 40,778 of JAODAL010010264.1, forward strand.
AAATTCACTTTAAATTATGGGTTTTCTTTTACCAAATTTAAAATTATCTCATTGGCCCAACTTGCCCCCCCCCCAGATCCCGCTTTATCTTAAACTGGGCACTGAATACAAAACCCCTTTAATGCTTTCTATGTCAAATTAAAAATATAAACCCCATACACCTTTTATTGGGGCGCTGTGTTGCATCTTTCCAATGGCTTTGAAAATTAACTTAAACCCCTTAACATAAAATTAAATCTTGATCCTCAGTCACAGTATTGGGCTTAAACTCTTGCTTTTGTTTGGTAAAAAGTTTTGGGTTTTTTATCTAAACCCTTTCAAACAAAGCATAAAATTCATGAATTAAAAAAAAATAGATCTTTGAATAATGATGCCCATCGTTTTTTTAAACTGGTTGAACTTTAAAAACCCTTTTCTTAAAAAAGGGGAAAAAAAGAGGGTAGTATTTCCAAAAAAAAACAAAAAAAAAAAAAACAACCCCCAAAAATCAAATTTTAATTTAAAAGCCCCGGGGGTTTTTTTTTAAAAAAAAGTTTTTAAAACCCCATTTTTCCCTTTATCACGAAACTTTTCTTTACTCTGCAAATAAAAAGACAATTTAATCCCTTTCCCCCCGACCCAAAGGGCCCATTGTCCTGCTGGGGAAAATGGAATGGGTTACATAAAAAAACCAAAAAATTTTGAAAACAAAAGGGTTAAAAAAAAAATGGCATTTTCAATTCAAAAAAAGATCCTCAAACCCGTTGCTGTGGGTTTTTGGGGACGGAGGGGAGGGGCCCCCCTCCCCCCCCCCCCCCTGTCCTAATGTTCCCATTTCTGTGGGTTTCAGAATTCTTTTTCTGACAATTTTTTATTCTTGTTTTCCCTGATTTTTAAACAAAATCCCCCCGCTTCCTGTATAATTTTCCCCATGCACCTGTACTGTTTCCATCCCAATTTTTTTTTCTAGGGAAAAGCCATCTTTTAGCAAAGCAGTAAACATTTCTTTTTTGGGACACCCAGGACCCTTTATGATCATTTTTTCAAAAATCTTATGCCCTTCCCCCCAAAGGGACGTTACCCCAGGGCCCCAAGTCTCCCCAACTGCTTTTTTCCTCCAATTTTATTTGAGACAGTTTTTCCGGGTTTTATTACCAAAACGGGGTCCTCATGATATGTTTTGAAGCGGGGGAGAGTCTTGATTATAAAGATTTTCCCAAAAAGATAAAATGACCCGGGAAAGTTTATTTAATCATCATATTATTTGCAGAAAAGGCATTTTTTATGACTTCCTCTTTCAATTTTTTTGGGCAAAAATTTTTTTAAAGTAAAAACCGGCTTCTCGAGGGGGGCCAATCTCTTCAGAGGGGTATTTAGCCTTTAATTCCAGGTACAACATCCAGCTTTTTTGCAAACCACATGTGGCTGCTGAATCGCAATGTGGGAAAGCTTCTTTTACCACTGGGCCCGATTGCTGCACAATTTTGGCCCCATCAATACATCCGCTGGACCCCATGAGCCCCTGATCCCACAACTGATGCCCAAGAAATCAATGATTCACTGGGTTTTTTTGAAAAAACTGGTCACAAAGACATTAAGTTCTTGTTGTTTAAAATTTTCCCACATTCCCCTGCTGCTTCCTGCAGGAGTGTCAACCACCCGCCTGCGATGAAAGGGTGAGCTTTTAAGGGTTAAAGGGGGACATCAATCTCCCTCTCCTCATCAAAGTGTTCATCCCCCGCCCCTGGTCGAAAACTGCTGAATCTGGGGAAATCCCCAACACCACCCCACTGGTCAGGACCCACGCATCCACCTTTGGGCATGGCCAAAGCAACTTTTTCTTTTTTACCTTCCCCCCTCCTCTTCTTATATTTTTTCTGAGCTACACGCAAGCATTTTTTGGGGCAACAAGCTGATATCCTCAACTTGTCCCTCAGCAGCTTATTCTGACCTGTGCAATCACCCCGAGAACTCTGATTCACACACTTTTTTTTTCCCAAAGTCTCCAATCTTTGCAAAATTGCAAAACGTTCTTCCATGGTGCTTTCTAATGCATTTAAACAGAAAATCCCCGCCGCTGACAGCATTCAACTCCCCACATCTCTCTATGTGCACTTTCTCAAAACACCACCCATCATCAGGTTCAGCATTTTTTAAAAAATTTATCCAAGATTCACTCAATCCAGCAATTTTGCCACTCAGTGCCTAACAAAAAGTAAGGAGCTCGCTCCCCAACCCGGTCTCAACAGATTCATTAACAACCATTTTTTCTTCAAAAGAAACATTTTTTACAATTTTTTACTATTTCTGGTTTTTGGACGTCTCGAATTGACTGGTAAAACCTTCTGCTGATCTGCCAAAAACACCCAAAATTTTGTTTTGCCAAGTTTTATACAATTCGAAATACGTTTTAGAAAGGTAATCAGTCAATAATGAATAACACAGCTTTATTGTTTTCATAGTGCAATAATAAATCAAGATGACAAATGATAAAAAAATGATTCCGAAAAAAAAAAGACGTATGTACAGTATATAAAAATTAAAACACTTATCAGATTCACCTTGGGGGGGATTGTATCCGAACCGCTAACTTCCGCCTTTAGAAACCAAGAAAAGTGGGAACGAAATTTTAGGATTCAGGGGTTTCCCCTACCCGGAAGGAACGGTTTTGTTACATTGGTGTAAGGGATTTTATATGTTCCCTCTACAAAAAGGCGGAAACAAATTATGCTGTGCATTAAAAAGAGTATACAAAGGTGTTGTTTGTGTATCTTGCCCCCCACCTTGGGGGACCCCTATCCAAAGGGAAGTTAAATAGACAAAGAACCCCCTTTAAAAGATAAGTCAAAGCCACAGAATCTGAACTAAGACAATGAAAAAGGGAAACCTTTATTGTATCTCAAAGAATACACAAAGACATACAAAAGAATAGACACTAAGTCAGACGTGTGGTAAAAGGTTTAGACAAAAAAAACAAGCAAAATTGCAATTAAAAACAGAGGTGATTTAAAAAATTTTATATAAAATAGAAAAAATTTTACTATAATTTGGGGAATAGTCATATATTTTTGACTGATTACAGGGAAACCTAGACAAAATCTCCCCAAAACTAGAATGGGAAATATTTGCGTATTAGGGGCAACTTTAGTTCCCCTTACGGTTCCTTTCAAAAGTAAAAAAAATTTTCCAGAAAAAAAAAAAAAATAATTTCTTGTAAGCACCAATGAAGGTAAAGATAACAAAAATTCCTTAGCCATATCTGAAAATCCTGTTTGTAATAAAACCTGTTGAACAGCAAAAAGACCCTTTTCATGACTGATTGACCTATATAAACTCACAACATCAAAAGATACAAACAATGCCCTTTCAGGAATAACAATAGTGCACAAATTACTTAGAAAATCATTTGTGTCTTGAATATAAGATGGAGATCTAACAACAAACTGTCTCAAAACTTTATCTAAAAAAATGGATGCTTGGCTAGATAAAGAATTCCTACCAGGCACGATTATTTACAGTTGAAAGGAACCGCAATGGGAGCTAATGTTTCGCCTAATTACGAAAATATTTTCATGTCTATGTTTGAGGAGAATTTCGTCTATGTGTCTCCCCACTTTGAAAAAGTATTGAAGTGGTGGAGATAAATAGATGATGTGTTCCTGATTTGGATTGGTGCGGAATCTGAGTTGTTAGAATTTGGTTCATTTCTGAATAGTATTGATTGTGATATTCAAATTACTTTGTCTTATTCTAGTGAAAGTATTACATTTTTGGATACTAAGATTTTTATTGTAGGTAATAGACTGTTTAGTGATCTACACATTAAAGAAACAGATAGAAATACATTATTGCATTTAAGTAGTCATCACCCTCCAAGTATGCGGAAATCATTGCCCTATAGTCAGTTGTTAAGAACCCACCATATTGTTGATTCGAATGAATCTTGGCATACTACTGCACACAACTTGTCTAAAAAAATTTTAGAACAAGGTTATCCGCCTAAGTTAGTCTCTAAACATGTTAGAAGAGTTAATCAACTTTCTTGTGAGGAGGCCCGTAAGAATACTAAATTACGTTCTGATGTTTTATGTATGGCTTTTGTTTCCACGTTTAACCCCTTAAGCCGAACTCCTGAAAAGTAGTTAATGACCAGAACATTTTTTTAGTTTTGGCCTCCTTGCATTTAAACAGTTGTAACTTTTTTATTTTTTCAATGACGCAGTTGGATGAGGCCTCGTTTTATTCAAGACAAGTTGTACTTTATAAGGGAATAGTTTAAGTACACTTATAAATAATTGCAGTATTTTTTTTTATTTTTTTCCAAAAATGTTTTTTTGTTTTTTTTTATTTTTTTTTTACACCATTAACATTTCACACTTAATAACTTGTTAGATTAATTCTACAGGTTATTACGGTCGTGTGGATACCAAATGTGTAGTTTTTTTTGTGCGTGTAATTTATGTACAATTATTTTTTTATTAAATATTTATTTTTATTTTATTATTTATTTTTTTTATTCTTTTTTTTACACTTTTTATGTTTTTTTTACACTTTTTTTTTTACTCCCATGAAAGGAGAACTGTTTAACATTTTTTTAAAAATTTTTTACACTTAGTAATGTATTAGCATATTCATATATGCTAATACATGCTAACCTGTGTCAGTCTGACACAGGCAGTGATTAGGAAAGCACACAGTGCGTCCTAATCACTGGCTTCATACACAGACAACTCTGGGGCCACGCTAGGTCCCCAGAGCTGACTGTTCAGCCGTTCCCCGGGCTCTGTCGGGTCACCGGGTGTTCCGATCACCCGACAGAGCAGGGGATCCCTTTGATTGCGCTGCGGTAACGCACCGCCGCAATCAAAGGGTTAAAGCATCGGGTTGCGGAGGTTTCCTCCGCTCCCCGATGCCTGCAGGACATGCTCTGGGATCGGGGCTGTGTAGTTCAGCCCCGATCCCAGCACAGCTGCGGCACCGGGCGCCGCAAACCCCGATGTCTGCAGCGACGTCAAAAGACGTCGCTGCAGACGAACGACCCGCACCGGCCGCCGTCAAAAGACGGTGCGCGGTCGTTAAGGGGTTAATGATTTGAGACCTGAGATTTCAGATATTGTAAAAAAGCATTGGCATATTCTCCGAAATAGTTGTTCCAATATTGTGGAATTTCAGTCTAATCCGCTAATGTCTTTTAAAAGATCTAGGAATTTAAAGGATCAACTTGTGAAGAATATTATTCCAGGTTTTAAACCTCGACAATTATTTTTAGGAAAATTGAGACCTGGTTCCTTCCTTTGCTTAAATTGTGTTAACTGTAGACTAATTGTTAAAGGTGATTTATTTATACATCCTATCACTAAAGTGAGCTTTAAAATTAAATTTCATCTCTCATGTATTTCTGATTGGGTAGTTTATATCTTGTGGTTCCCTTGTAATTTGATTTACGTAGGAGAGACGACTTGTGACTTGAAAACTCGGTTGAACAAACATAGGTATACTATACGGAAAAAGAGGATGGACTTGCCAGTATCTAAACATTGTGTGGAGGCAGGCCATAGTGAATGGGATATAAAATGCATGATAGTTGATCACATTCCCTACCCTTTATGTGGTGGTGATCGTTTAACCTTGTTAAAAAGAAAAGAACTAGAATGGATTTACAGTACTGAAGCTCTAAGACCGAAGGGTCTGAATGTTGACTATAAGATTCAACACATATGTTTAAATAACCTCCTTGCCCTATGCATTTACTCCTCTTTTCGTAAAGCAAGATACATATTTATTTGATTATTAATTATTTTTTGTTTTCTCTTTCAGATAGAACATCTTTTTGAATATTCATGAACACTTTAAGGAGTTTGTAGTCATGACGCTTGCTTATGTCATTTGTTTTTTGGTTGTAGTATTAAAGTATCATTATTTTGTAGGTTGTGAAGTGCATTGTGCATGCTCGGTGGTTCATTTAATTTCTTATTTTTTATTATTTTTTTATTTTTGTACTATTTATTATTATTATTATTATTATTATTATTATTATTATTATTATTATTATTATTTTATTATTACATTTGATATCATGAAAGGTGTGGAGTCACCCATGAGGACTAGGTATGTATGGTGGAGGTTTGCAGATATGTGAGCTCTCCATATTGTGGTTGAGCCATATGTCATGCAATTAATGGAAAATATCCTCTTCATTATAGATGTTGAGGTATTTGGCTAGTACTCCATCATTGATTACCGATTATGTTAAAAAATTAATTCCTTTAAGTATCAACTAAGGTTTACATACATCGAGCCGATATATGGTTTGTTGTGTGTTTGCTGCTATGTTGGTTTCGTTATGCATAACTACGTTAAGGATGCTTCTTTCTTCTAGACATGCGCATAAGAGTTCTGTAGTCTTCAGAAGATTCTGTAGTTCTTTTGCACTTCCGGACATGCGCCCTGACGTTTTGTATTTTTCGTGAGATTTTATGAACTTCCGTACATGCGCAGTTGTAATATGTGAACGCCGAGTTGTTTTCGGTACCCTATGTTTTTGCAGCTGTTTACAATGATATTAAGTAAGCGTTTGTTGTCTCCGCCCCTTTATTAACACTTTTTTTAAGTATGTAATGATAAATTTTTATCATGTATTGGTAATGTTATTATATAATGCTACCTCTTAATTCACTTATGCTTGTATTGTGTAAAATTTGTAACGATTTTTATGACACTGTTTGTATTTTCTGGCTTTTGGATTTAATTATGTGTAATTGATTCTGCTCTTTATACTTGAGATTTTGCACTATTGTATCACTTGAAAACGGCTCTGTGAGAGCCGAAATGTCGGTTGTAAACATGTGGGAATAAAACTTCACGATTTTTCACCTTTACCTGAAGAGTGCTGCGAAATTTTTGGGATTTTATACATTGTGGAAGTCTTTTCACCGGACTTTGACTATCGCTGGCACCCCGCTACGTCTTTTTGATAGTGCTGCTGAAATTCTTTTTGTATATATATATATATATATATATATATATTGTTTTTGTATATATATATATATATTGTTATATCTTTTTGTATATATATATATGTTTTTACAGGGCACATTATATTTTTCAATGGCCCCATTTCGGGGTTGATATACTTATTGATGAGCTTTTATTATTTTTTTGGGGGGGCGCAAAAAACTCAAAAATAATGTGGCTATTTTTCTTGGTTTTCTATTGCCGTTTACAATGCAATAATGTTTCATAGTTTGTAAGGCCGAAAAAAGACAAGACTTCCATCAGTTTCCCGTTTGAAAACTGTTGACCAGAGGAAAGGGAAAAAAAACCCCAAGAGGTAGTCCATTGTCCTATTTTGGGGAAAAAAATTCCTTCCTGACTCCAATCGGCAATTGAAAAATCCCTGAATCAAGACCCCCCCCAAATCCTAACACTATAAATTGTTATATTTTACCTCCAAAATGCCCCAAAACCCTTTTTGAACTCTGGGAATTCCCGACAATTCCCTGGCAGAGAACCCACAGTCCACTGCTCTATCATTAAAAAATCCCTTTCATGTTTATGAAAGAAACTCAAGACGTGAGGATGCCCCTTTGTTTAGATACACCCCAGATAAAATAAATTTTGGAAGATCTCTAATGACCTTTGTGTAGTTAACATTTTTTTAGTCCCCCCGAAGCCGTCTTTTCTCTAAACAAAATAACCTAATTTTGCTAATTTTTTGGGTATTTAGTCCCCCCAGTCATTTTTTTTTTTTGTTGTGCCCCTTTTAACCTGTTCAGGCTCAAACAATGTTTTCCCCGGGGCCTTTGGGTGCCCAAAACTGTACAAAATATTCCTGGGTCTAACCGTGACTTGTAAAATTTGGAGAAAAAGTTCTATCATGTGCATCTTGCCCCTTTTAATCACCCCATAACCTTTTTTGCCGAATGGCTCCCAATTAATTATGCCCCGGGATTCCCAATTTTCTCTTTTTATTTTTACCCCACCCTTTTTCCTTTAACTGTATCATTAATGGTTTTTTCTTTCCATGTGCTAACCTTCATTTTCTGTGTTAAACCTCATGTGCCATTTCTCTGCCCGGGCCTAAAACCTACCCAATCCCTTTGTAAACAATTATCCTCATTTGTTGATTGTATGTCTGCAAAGATCGAAAAATCTACTGGGGAAAATACCTGTGTAAGTCTTAATAAAAAATTTTAAAAAGGGGAAGGGCCCAATACGGGCCCTGTGGTACCCCACTGTAACAGGGACCCAGCTGAGTATGCACCGTTAATTACCACCCTTTGTTTTCTTCTCTGGCCACTTTGCATTTGCACACATTTTCCCCCTCCAAGCATTCTCTTTTTAATTCCCAACCTTTTGGGCCCTGAATCAAATGCTTTAAAAAAAATTGTATATGCATCCCAGTGTCTTCCCCCGACCCAGTTTGCAGGACTTCCTCATAGAAACTGATGAATTATCGGCAGGACGATCCAAAAAAAACCCCATCTGGAACAGCATTTACATTTTTTTTCAGTAGATACTCCAGGATAGATCCTAAAAAAACCTTAAAACTTTTCCCACAACACTAAGTTTCCCGGCCTATATTTCCAGGATCACTTTTGACCCCTTTTTGAATTTTGGGCCCCCCCACATTTGCAATGCAAAAATCCTTGGGAATACCCCGTATTAACTCCATGAATAAAAAGAAACCCCAAACACCAACCCCCCTTTTGGAAAAGTGGTGTATGCATCAGGACCTGGGGATTGTCTTTTTTTAATTTTCTTAAGACGGTGTGCTTTACCTGGTTAGAAAAAATTTTTAAAAGTTGGATTTTTCCCCCAACCCTCGTTCAACAGATGTCACCCTCCCGGTAAATACTTTGGAAAAAAAATTTGTTTAATAGGTTTGCTTTTTCTCATCCCCCTCTCTTTTCTCCCTCAGATTTTTCAAAGGGTCAACTTTTTCTGTTTTAATCTTTTACTATTTATAAATTAAAAAAATATTTGGGGTTTGTTTTATTTCTATAGAATATTCTGTCTCCAGTTTTGCTTCCTTTATCTTTTTTTTACACACTTTTTTTTTTTTCCCCAAAAGACCCCTCTTCACTGCCCTCCGTTTTAAGGGGTAAACGCTTTTTTTTTGTTTTTATTGCCTCTTTTACATCCCGTTGATCCACTTTGGGTTTTTCCTGTTTCTAATTATTTTTTCCATAAGGTATGTCCCCTCTCACGGGGAGCCTGGGAAAATTTTTTAAAAATCCCTTTATTTTTTGTTCTGCCTTTTTTTAAACACTTGCCCCAGTCAATAGGGTTTAGGACCCCCTAACAAAAAAATTGCCTTCCAAAATTCTGTTTTTTTGGGGGCTCCTTGAAAAAAAAAACTCTATTGAAAGGTAAACAAAATTTATTATTTATGGTCCACTATTTCCTAGATCCCCCTCAACCTGACCTTTGTTACTCTGCGGTCGTTATGAAATTTAAAGTCAGAATGGCCTTTCCCTCTAGTTGGTTCCGCACCATTTGAAAAAGGGTAATTTATCATTAGTTTTTTGACAAAAATTTTACTTTATGAAGCTACGGGTTTCAGTTTCCCCAAATTTTGGTCTGGATATTAAAGCCCCCATAATAACAACCTCTTCGATTAGCTGCCCTCTTTTGCCCCGGGAGTACACTTCTATGCTTCTTTTATTTTTGGGGCCCTATAGCAGCCCCCTATTAGTTTTATTTTGTTTTTGTCCCCCCCATGTTATTTACCCAAAATGTTTCCCCACAGTTCTTACCTGTACCTATATCCCCGGTGTTGGCTTCAGACAGGATTTTACATGAGACAGACACCCCCCCCCTTCCGGTTTACGATCTTTTCTAAATAAATGAACCCCTGTAAGTTAACCGCCCAGTTGACGCTCCCCCACCATGTCTCAGTTATCCCCACATGTTTTTTTTTCTTCAGCTTTTAAAAATTCTAGTTCATTATTTTTTTGGTGAGACCCGGGCTTTGTCGCAAGCTTTAAGAGATTTTTCATTTTTTATTCCTTTCTCCCTGACTTTTTAACTATTTTCACCCCCTCCCCCCACTCCACCCCCTTTTTTATTCCAAATTCCCAGTTCCCCTTTTTTCACTACTTCATGCTTTTGTGTAGTTTTCCCCCCCCCCCCATCCCCATTTTCAATATTCCTCCAACTTCCTGCCTTTTTTTCCCCAATACACTGCACCCTCCCCAATTTTGGTGCGCCTGTCCCTAGAATAGAGTCTGTACCAAGACAGAAATCAGCCCATTCTCCAAAAACCTAAATCCCCTTTCCTACACCAATTTATGGCCCCTTATTCACCCTCTAAACCCCCGCCCCTTGGTGGGCCCGTGGGAAAAGGTAATATTTCGAAAAATTACCTTGGGGCCTTGCCTTGACTTTTTTGGGCCCAAGTCCCCAAATCATTTTTAAGGACACTTCACCTACCTTAATTTGCAGGGGCCAATGTGGCCAACGCTGGATTCTCTCCCGCCCACCCAGCAATCTGTCAGCCCATTCCCCGATAGTCAACTCAGGCCCCAGGTAAACAAAAAACTGTTCGACGATCCCCTCTTTGTGGCAGATTGCCCTTCCTGCCCCTAATGGATCCAACCACTTCACCTGTCAGCCCGCTCTGCATCCTATTCCCATCTTACTGGAGCAGACAGGGGGGGTCTTGCTACAAAAAATGCATTTTTTACGAAAGCCCCCCATTCGCCAATCTTGCAAATTTTTTGGGAGTCCAGTTCAGGGTTTGTCTCCCCGACCTTCCCTTAAACCCCTTTTTTCAACTGTTACCAGCTACGCCTCATGTTCCTGCACCCCCATGCTTTTATCCTCCCCCGCTCTATACCTGGGGGTGATTGCTCAGTGACAGCAAACCGGGTTCCCAAATTGGCAATGGATCCAGTGTTGCCACTTTCTCATTTAATCCAGGATACGGGTTTTTAATGGGCAGGGGCACCACTCTCGCACGCGTATACCCTCGAATGTTGCTCAAGTGGCATACATTTCACAGGTTGTGCCTGGACGCATTTCAAAAAAGGAACTCATGGGGAGTTTTTCAAAAAGATATATGAAAAAATTTTAATAATATGCAGTACAAAAATTTCCCCTCTAAAACCCCCAAATCTAAAACTCCAATCTTTAAGTTCCACACTTAAAAAAAAAACACACTTTTGAGGAAACACACTCGCCGATCGCTCACTCGGGGTCAAAAAACCAGTTTTACACTTTCCCCCCAATGCTGTTTGGTGTGTGCGACCTTATTTCAGAGCAAAAGGCCAAAATGTAAAATTTTTTCAAAAGGTATTCCCATATCATTGACTATTTAAATTGTGTCAAAGTTAAATAAAATTTCCCACCAAATACATTTTTTCTTCTATTTTGCTTTTTATTCTAAAAAAGACGGTTTTATCCCTGCTTTTTTACAGATGGCTTTGTAGTTAACATACCTCTCCCTGTAGAAAGGGCACGGAGAAAATCATCCCCACGTTCTTATTTTGCGGAGCAAATGTTTCTACTGGGGGGATTCAATAGCCCGTACCACCGTCAGTTAAAAAAAAGGGAGTTTAAAGTGTTTATGTTTTTTTTAAAAATCAAAACTGTCTGTGTATGTTTTTTAAAATATTGTCAAGGGCCTCCTAATGCAGCCAAAACGCTCCAACCCGTAAAGGGCATGAACGCGAGAACACCCCTTAAGGGGGTCTAGCATTAACTTTTTTAAACAATTTGTGCTCTGTGCCTTTTATGGTAAAATGATAGGGTAGTCTTTTTCCCCATGCACATCTATATGCTCTGGTTCCCATGACACTTTCAATTTCCCCTTTTTAGTTCACTTGGATCCCCAGGAACACCCGCAAAAACCGTTTTTTTTTTTTTTGGGGAACCTTTGATCCCCGTCATCTAGTCACACATTTTGGCCTTTGTCTAGGGTCTCAGATCCTTAGGCTTTTTGGGTTTCTATTCCATGTTTTTATCAAAAAAGCTTAAAACCCCCCCCAAATATAATGGATCTCAAGGGGGGGTCCCTCTATTTTTACCTCTCATTAGAGTCCCCAATTCAGAGTTCTCACTTGGGACAGACCTCCCTAACAGGAGAAAAAAAAAAAACCAATTTAAGCATACGCACTGAGCACAACCCGTGGGGGTGGGGAGGGTGAAGAAACCCAAAAGGAGGCATCCCTTCCCCCTATTGAATTATGGAGTGCCACTGATATTGGAATGTGGTATTAATATGCCACAACCTGCCCGAGGCACCCGGGTTTACACTGTTTTTAGAAAAGTTTTTTTGTGCATAACATACTCGCATTTGGGGATATTGTTAGGCAGACGGTAGTGGTCCTCTGGGCCAGGCAAAACGATGGGAAGCCGTACCAGGGAGCGGACTAAGTGCCCCGGTTTACCAGAGCCCACCGCAAAGCGGGATGGACTTGCTGCGGTGGGAAACTACCAGGTTCCCATGGCGGGGCACCAAGGGGAAGCGTGGGAAACCCAAAACGAAGACTAGACGTGTCGTGGACAGGCAAAAAGGTCAAGGCGGCGGCGAGGTTCGTGGTAGGGCGTAGCAGAGGTCGGAAACACAGATAGGGAAAGGAAAGCAAAGGAACGCATTCTCTATGGCAAGGGCACAAATAGATCCGGCAAAGGACAAGTCGGCTGGGGGCGGTACGTTATATAGCGTGTCAGCGGGACCGCCTGAAACCAATCACCTCGCCCACTGTCACTTTTAATCTCAGGGAGCATGGCCGCGCGCGCCCTAGAGGAGTGGTAGCGCGCACAGCAGAACGGCCGAGGAGTGCACGGGAGGACAGGAGCTGGCCAGGTAAGTCTGTTGCTCCCAGGGGGGCTGAGAGTCCGCTGGCCAGACATGGCGGACGCGCGCCACCTCGTCCACAGCCGGGGAAGCAAGGGAGTCACGGCTGCGCCCGCCACCAGAACCGCGGGGTGAGGGGCCAGCCGTGACACATATATTGCTTTTAATTCATTATACGGGAGTAATGGATGCGCCCATTTGGTTTTCTTGCACCTCCGCCCACCTCCACAGGCGTGTCTAGTTCAGTGCTGTCATGCATATAATTTCAGGTTGGTGATTTTTTTTCTCTGGATTATGGAGGTATGTTTACCCAATTGCAGTATGTCTGAAGTGGACTCTAATGAGATGGTTTAAAAATAGATAGGACCCCCGCCTTGGAATCCCATTGATAGTCACGGCCGGCGTGGCTTTAAGCATGTTATTCGAATAAAAACATCATGTGAACTTAAGAATCTCAAAAGGTTTTTTTAGTGTTTAGTAGATTGCCTTAATTGCTTCTGTAGAGGTTTCCATGTCTTGGTTGTTACTAGCCCCCTTTTATGATCCTTTGGCTTTTCCCATTTTGCATGCGGACTTCATAGTCAAAACTAATCAAAAAAGACCTGAGTTTCACTTGCTTTGCGAATTACATTTCCCAGTCATTGATAGGAACCATAGGTATTGAGATAAAACAGGTTATTTTTTTTTAGCTAGTCTAGTGCGCACTGGAATATTATGGCTGATTCCCTGTAGTTATGTCTAACTATATATACAAATAATGTAACAACTCGTGCTCATGTGGTAAGTATATGTATATGAGTTTCTCCCATGTAGATGTGAAGATAGTGGTTCATATATGTTTGTCAAACGTGTTTGTTTAGTGTTTTTTCTGTACCTCTATCAATGCATAACAAATCCAAGTTGAAGCATGTAATTTATATAATTACGGCTCCCATGATACACAGGTAATTATTAACTTTTTCAGTTCATGAACTATTTTACTTGATCCTGTTCATGGTTCTAGATCTGTATGAAATTTAAAAATTTAAGATTACTTGTCCTCACTATTCTTGTCCATGGAACATTGGTCTTCTTTTTTTTATATCGGAAAGTACACCTATGGGAGAACCACACCTATCTCAAGAACAGGGGTCCCCTTAACACCATCCTTGCTTAAATCCAAACCTGAACAGAACATAAGAACTGTGTCACAATAAGGATAGGGGTTTGGGAGACCCACATTCTCATGATACCCCTTTAAATATAGACATTGGGGGGCGTCATGTGATGAAATCTGGCACTGATTAGGACCCAGTTATAATTTGCACTTTAAGGTAGTATAGAATGCGCAAGAATGTACAGTATAAAACCTGTTCTTCTGCAGGCCTTACCATACAGGATGACAAGTATCCCAGTGACCAATAAAGACAAACCTCAGGCTCAGATCATGACCACTTTTAACCTGGTTGGGCTGTTACTAACGTTTGCGCCAAAGTTTTGGCAATCAAAGAGATCATAAAATATGTTACTTCTACGACAATGTTCCTTGTGCGACACGCCCCCAGAATACCCCAAACACTTTGGCGGTGCTAAAAGGTGGTCTTTGGCACATTACAAAAGGGATTATTGCACCAAAAGTTAGGAGTAAGTTGTTCATACATTATTCGAACTGGTCTACTACAGCTTTTTGAGTATTTGCATCTCTGCAGAGCCAGCCACTCTCTCTCGCGCGATAATGATAGCCCCGTTATCAGGTATTGTAGAGACGTTGAAGATATATAATTTTTTTGTGTGTGTGTCACGACAGTTTGTGTATGTGTTTCCCCCCAGCCTTTCCCCCCTCCACCCCACACACGGAGAGTGAAGAGAGAGAGGTGGCAAAGGGGAACAGCGCGCTCAGTTCATTGTACTATCATGATATATGGTTATATGTGCCACACATGGTTTGACAGGGTTATTATTGTTGTTGACTGAGATCATTATAATTTGTATAAAATTTTTCTATCATGCAACCAGGGTGTGTGACAGTATTTGGGGGGTGGTTCGTAGATTATAAAGGGGAGATTGTGGGGTGTATGAAGGCCTAAGTTTTAGGGTTCCTAGATGCTGTAAAAAGGAATAGGGTTTGACAAATACGAGTTTTGGTGCTCCTTAAAGCATTAGAAGGTTACTTTGTTTTGTTTAACTAATAAGTAGACAGTGAAATTATACCTATAATTTACGTATTATTTACATATGTTTTGTATGTTTTTTATGGTATTGTCTTAGTATTTTTATGAATATAATTGTAGAGAAGTTACCAAGATTGTCTTGCCTCTTATGGCCCTCTTTAGTGCATA
This sequence comes from Phyllomedusa bahiana, assembly GCA_025379985.1. Classification (NCBI taxonomy): domain Eukaryota; kingdom Metazoa; phylum Chordata; class Amphibia; order Anura; family Hylidae; genus Phyllomedusa; species Phyllomedusa bahiana. The sequence goes on from JAODAL010010264.1 coordinate 55,877, forward strand.
GGGCTTGCTATAATTGGCTTGGTTGGAAGAGTCCATTATATGGCATTAGGATGATAGATATTGTATGAGGCAAGATCCCTTTATATAGTACGTGTATGTTATGTCATTGGTATTTGTTATTATTTAAATTTTGAAAGGACTGTTTGATTATTTTGCGTCTAACATGAATAATAAAATCAAAATGTTGAATTTTCTATAATTGTTTGTTAAATAGATTGTGGTAATTTCATACCCATATAGTTTGTGCTTTATTTTTATAGGATCATTAAGCTATCTATGTTTTAAATTATGATAATGAATACTGAATCTTAAAGATGATTCGTTTTTAGATATTCAGATACAGATAAAAGTAAAAATAATACATCGGCTCTGTTTTTTTTTTTGTTACATACAAACAGCTCCAAATTTTTAATGTACTACAAGCAACAATGGTGCACAGTAGTAACATTAGACAATCCACTCAAAAATGTACATACTTTTTTCTCATAGTGGACTGCTATAATCTTTAGAATGGCAATGTTTCTTATTTTGATACCGAAGTGGGGGAGGGAGAAAAAACCCCTTTCCCTTGTAACCTAAAGACTTGGTCCTGGTTATTTTTATCTGTTTTGGGGGTACTTCTGTTCATGTTGCACTTGCCATAGGGGGGGGGGCCTTAGGCTTTTAACAGCTGCCTCGTCTTGGCTCTTGTGCTCGAAGGAAAAGCCTGTTCTCCTCTGTCAACATTGACATGTCCATGTGTTACCTACCTTGTCCCCTGAAAGTAAAAACCTGGGTCCTGGAAGATTATGAACATGTTACAGTTCTTCCGGACCATCAGCAAGGCTTCTTTATCAAAAAAAACATTTACGATATCCGCCGGCAAAATACGTGCTATTTTTACTTGCTCCCTGGTCGACCGTACTCTACTTTTTTTCTCATGCAAGGATTCTACTTTATCCCAGTAGTAGAGTCCTAGGGGATAATAAAGTATTGACTTTCGGTTTTAACATAGGGATGCTTTTATAATAACAACCGAGAAAAACCATCTGTTAAAAACGGCCTCTGAAATACCATTGCACTAATGTGTGTGGAATATGCTGTATGCCTTTAACATTAATGGGGCGAAATTTTGCGCTAATGTGTTTTAAAAGCCTTCCTTTTATATATATTTTAAGATGTTTGTCTGTTATGCATGTACTGAAATTCGCAACTATTTCTGGTTAAGTTTGATGTTGTGCCTTCTGTGGTTAAAAAATTTGGAGAGTGAAAAAACATTGAAAATTTTCTCTTCTTTCTCCATTTAAGTCTAACAATCTCAGCTGGATAATTTCATACTATATTTTTATGGTGGCTAGTGTTTTGGTGTGTTTTTTTTAGTGATAAAAAGTTCCACATTTGCTACATAGAGTAAATGATAAAGCTCTTCATGTGCCAGCAGCAGCCTCTAATGGAGTTGTACGGAGTATGTTGAGAGCTGAAAAAACTGTGTCTGCTGTATATTTTTTACACAGCCCCACATACTGACACGACTGTGTCCGATATTGCACTTCAGCTCCAATCACCTTTAATATACTTTCCAAATTTATTACTCAAAACACTTGTAGTCATAAGAAATTATTAGCATATAGTAATTCAAGCAGATGGTAATTTAACTGTACATTCTAGCAGTCTTGGCGCAGTCACAGTGTGGCAGTGATGTGGGCTAAGAAACCATCTGCGGGCACCCCTCACAGGGATCTTTAAATTAACTAATTGTAGCATAGCAAATGTATTTGCCAGGGCAGCACCCATATAAATCCATGCCAGCCATTAATGATATCATCTTTTTATTCAGTGTGTTCACTGTTCATTAATTACTGCATTTACAGGGGCCTGTAATTAGGTTCCAAGGTTTGGAAAAGACTTCTTACAGAGGTTTTAATTGAAAGATGCTCAAAATATGTGTTGTTATAACTTTCTCTAGAATGATGCAATGTGCTCCTCAATATATGAACTTCAACCAAGCCAGGCTACCTGAATGCAATGATGTAGGTGCTGGGAGAGTAATGTTTAACCTCCGTCTTCTGGATGCATACCCCCGTACCTCATTACTCAGTCACTCGACTTCTCATCAGGATGGTCGTGTACAATATTGAGCCAAGTGCTAGTTACGTGGTGCAAACCTTTTGGTCCCAATTAATTTAAGCATGTCATTGTGAATTTAAGAAGGCATTTGATTATGGTGAATCGAGAAGCCCCTTTCTTTTAAAATAGATGCTATGGAAACTGAAAGTCAGGAGATTAGAGATGGAGTGGAATTGATTCTAACGAAGTGGAAGTCGTTAGAAATTTCAGGAAAATATCGGTTCGGAACGAAGTTCGGAACTTTGGGGTTAATTCGTGAGAACGAAGTGTGCTTTTGATTGATTTAAAATGGCTGCGCGAGCTCATGGCGCTACATGGGGCAAAGCACTCTGGTGAGGAAGAGAAGGGGCATAGCCTGCATGACATGTGCAGAGATGAAGCCAATCAGAGACCGTCGGCGGGATTTCGTGTGATGTCACCGCACTATATAAAGTCGTGGGCGCGACGCCGGAGCTTCACATCCTCTCACTGTGCTCATCATGGAAGGGCTGCCGCGGCTGATTAGCTTTATGAAGAATTGATTTTTATTATAGCGATTCCTGTGGGGTGTACTTCAGCTTGTCTCAGAGACTAGTTCTTTAATGTTCTCTTTCTAATTTTTTGGGGTTAGATTGGATCTGAAATCTAGTTTTTTTTCCACTGCAGCTTGCATTATAAATTCAATTATCATGTGTGATCTAAGCCGTTTCCTGTTGTATTCATTTCAAAGGAAAACAGCGTTTTTACAATACAAATACACACTTCATTTTGGATAAACATGACGATCAAATTCTATTGCGCTAATTTACATCCAGTGGTTAAGATTAAGCGTTGTTTTGCTGGTGGGCTGACTCCCAAGAAACCGTCTATTCAACGGCCAAAATATATAATTTTTCCTGTAGCCTAATCAACAGAAAAGGTTAATTACAACTGTATCTCTTGTTGTTGTTGGCGTAGAAAACAACGCAATTGTAACAGCTACAAATGCGTATCTATGTTTTTTGATGGGGTCAATTCTTTGGCGCAATTTTCATCCAGGTGTGAGGTTAATTAAGATTGTTTTGCTGGTGTGATGACAAAAATAAACCGTCTTTTTCAACGCCAGAAGAATATATAAATTTTTCCTGTTAGCCTAATTCACAAGCAATGGTTAATATTACAACTGTATCTCTTGTTTGTGTGGTGTAAGAAAACACAGCCAATTGTACATGCTACAAAGTACTAGTTTGATGCGGTCTCCAATTCTTTGGTGCAATTGACATCAAGGCGTTGTTTTGCTGGTGGGCTGACAAAATAAACCGTCTTTTTGCAACGCCAAAATATATACTTTTTTCCTGTAAGCCTAATTTCATGTCCGATAGGGTAAATAAATTTAAGGGGTGGGGGGCCTCTGGGGTTTTTTTGTTGCCCTTTTTTTTTAACAAATTTTTTCAATAAAGGTAAAAAAAATAAACCCCCCCACACTGTGTTTTTAAAACGGACCCAACATTACAACGTAAATATTTTTCATGGGCCCATGTTGTGGAGCGCAATGTATATTCCACAAGGTTACCAAGCCTTGTTACTGGGGTCATTTGGAGTTCCTAATAAAAAACAGGTGTTGTATACTTTATCATATACAAGATATCATCATCCGAAAAATAAAAGTCGTCTGATTACATTTTTAGGAACAAACCAGTTTTATAGTTCATGAACCAGAGGTGGCAGGCTATGCTAAAACCTTGCGAAGTGGGGCCACAGCTGGCACAAAAAACATTCCTGAAAAAAAAAAATCGGGGGGCCCAAGGCAAACTCGCCAGGGCGCCAAACATATGGGCAAGGGGGACGTCGCAGAAGGGGTTAATCAGAGAGTGAGGACACAACTGCCCGCTCGTCATCTCACGCCGTGTCGTTGTTCAGAACCAGGGTTCTGATTGGTGGACTCGGTCATCCTCTTCCTCCAGAGTGAATTGACAACCACAGCTCCAAGAGTCGGTGGGAAACTCAGACACACCATTAGTTGGCATGGCACGGGGAGCGGTTGCGTCAGCGGCCCTCACCTGTCTCAGCCGCTCTGTCCCAATCCGGTTCCCTCAGCCACAGATCTACATGTGGTTGGGCTCAGCCACCAACTAATAATAGCAGAGGATTGAACAATTTGAGGAGAGGCGCTAGTCATGCAGCTACTTGGGCGAGGAGAGATATGGGGTCCAATATCGCTCTGCTTCTTGCAGTATGGCGGCAAAGTTAGATGTGGAGAATGGCATTGAGGAGGTCATGTTGTGAAGGAGAGGTCAGCCTTGCATACCAGAAAGGACCGGTGGTGGGATCAGAGTGACGATGAGAAACACAAATAGTGATAATGTAGCGACCGGCACTTTGGGAGCCGCGGTGAGGCACGGGCTTTCATCATCGTCAGCGAGAATGAGGGCGTCAGCTGAGCGCGTGTCAGGCAGAATATGTGGCAGCCAGCATGTGGGTCGTTCGATGTGGCCGTGAGTCAGCAGGATAGCAGCAGGGTCGAGGTTGGGAGTCAAGGCGGCAACGGAGGTAAAAATAAACCGCTTCGCAGGTCAAGAAAGTAGCAGCACAGGGGTTCAGCGGGATCTGGCAGCGGCCGGCAGTAGTCACTTCAGTGCGGAGCCGTTGGCCGGTAATATCCGGATACTCAGGCAGTGTGGCAGTTTCTGTTGCTAAGACACGGTGAGGAGGCCCGAATATGGGGTATTATGTAGGAAATCTGTGAGGTCAGAAGTTGAGCGTGGACAGGGAGCTAACGTTGGCACCACGGCCCTGCCTCAACATCATTGCAGCGTCACCCATCCTGGTGGCCTGGGAGAAACGTGGCTCAGGATGTGGTGGTCCATCCTCTTAGCCGCCGCAGCAAACAGCAAGCAGCCAGCAGCAAGCGCCTAGTGGCAAGATGCATTGGCAGAGCCAGTCAAGGCATCCACTACCTCTGCAGAAGGGAGCTGTTTCTCTTTGACATATCTCCCGGTCCAGATGCTCCTGCTCCTCGCATACTCATGTCGCCAGATAGCAAGGTCGTTAAGCTCGATGGCGATTGCAAAGAGACATCAGTATGCGTCCTAGCGCGCCATCTGAAGATGTCAGCAGATGACTCGGAGTCGCCTGAGTCTCGTAGTGAGTGTGGTACTGCAGTCCCTCCTTTCCAAATGGTGGGACTCTGCACGTTCAGAGTAAAAACTAATGGTTGATGCCGAGCCGAGATGGAGGAGCCTTCCAAGCCGTAATTCTTTTCCAAAAAAGGGCTGTACAGAACTTCATAATTATGTAGAACAGAGGTGGTCAGTCCTTGAGCTTTTTATCGGTTTGTTCCAAGGTGCACAGGCAGCGCGGAAGTATGGAGACTGTAAATCTACGGTCAGGGCCAGTACATGATTTCCTTTACGGCCCACTGGGTGAATGTGCTTTCCAGCCCATGGCACACCGATCAACTTGGACAGAGACGCGCTTTGTCGCCTCCACGTTTGTCAAACTGCTCTGCACCAGCGCAATGTCCGCCTCCTCCTCCATCACCACCAACTCCACCCCATCTCAGGGCCTCAACAAGTATGTCCATATACAACATGTGTAGGGCACAGCGGTTTTGTCAAGCAGTTCTACACCTGGCTCTGCCTCGGCGAACGAAGTCACCATCAGGGAGAGGAACTGCTCCGCGTCATGCAGCAGAAATGACATGTGTCGGCTGTCTCCGTTGGCAACTGCAAATCTCGGAACCCATGGTGACGGACAAGGGGACGGAACATGGTGTCCGCTCTGCACGAGGAGGGATTGGTCCATGCGCCTGCATGGTGCACGGTGTTCTAATTGGTTGTGAAAAAAGGTTACTGAAGTATTCAACGATCTTCAGAACTATGTCTGTAAAAATGGCCAGGAATACTGTGATGCACATTCATCCATTCCTACAAAAGCCAGGAACACCCTCGCTCGAGTTGCAGCATCAGAACGGCCTCCCCCAACACACTCTGATATGCGATTGTCTTGCCAGAGCCCGCTGGAATGTTCCAGCCTGCAACATGTTGGACCGAATGTATGAACTGAAGAAAGGCACTATTATTGAGTTTTTTGATCGATCCAGGCAGACAGAGATGTACTACCCTCTGTGATAACTTAGATGTCAGCAGTGGCAGCTCATGCGTGAACACTGCGTTTGTGAGGCCATTCGACGGAGGCGACGTTAATTTGTCAGTCGACCTAAGGGACTATGGATGGTAATAACATCATTCACTGCTCATGAACTGGAACAGATTGCTGAAAAATCTTGTTGGGCAGGGGACTGGAGACCCGTGGCGACTACATCTCAGGCCACATGAGTCGGTTGCGGGACTGAAAATGGAGGAGGAGGTGGAGGACATTTGGAGCAGAAGCATTGTCTGGTAGAAATGAAGTGGGATTTTTACCCCAAGTGACAGATACTGAGGAGGACGCGAGAGCAGCTGGAGTTGGGTGGATGAGATGAGGAAGACGAGGCAGATGTCCCGCCCATTCGCACCATGGCAGGATACAGTGGAAAGGAGGCAGGGAGCCATGAGTAACTTGTGCAGATGGCCCGCAGGCATGCTTTATTTGCCTGGTATAGTGACAGCCGAATAGTCAGGCATCCGCAGAGGGATGACTTCGGGCTCTCCACCATATATTGGACCCATTGCCAACCGGTCCAAATATGGGAGCCTGTTTCTCCCTTGATATTGCAAAGGGAAGACAAACTCAAATACTATAGGATATCCTCCGTTAGTCAGTTGGTTGCTGCCTACTGTGCGGCAATATATCCGCCTGTCTGACAGGTCTGGACCGGGGGTGGGGTTCCTCAGCGCTACACTTTACTCTTGCCCGCGGGCTGTGCTGGGGGGAAGGTGGGGTTGAATGGGGTGGTAGGGAGGCTAGCTGTACCAGCTGCCATCAGTAGTAAACCTATGTCTGGAGTCATCTGATGTGCAGCTTCCTATCACCCGCCTAGTTAGGTGGGTGGCATGTCGCCCAGCAGCAGCTAGCATGCGTAGGTAGCAGCATGGACCTGAGCACTTGGTCCCTTGTGAAACCAACATGGTTGTCGGCCTTCTTGGACCAGCACTCTGCCACCTCATTAGAAGATCCGCTGGTAACTACTGGGCCAGCACCAAACTGGATGTGTGGCCGCAACTTGCCGAGTTTGTAGTGGAGAAGCCTGTCCTGCTCCGGCCAGTAGTGTGGCATTCAGAAGCGGAGTGTTCAGTGCAGCGGGGGCCATCGTTACCCCTAGGAGAACCTCGCTTGTCCACGGGAAATGTGGATCGATCTGACCTTTGTTCAAGATGAATAGGCGTGTGATCGGCAAGGATTTCCACACCCCAATGCCTAGGCGGTACAGTTTCTGGGTTCAAACTTCCTGCCTCAGCCACTATTCTGATGCCGCCACCCACCTGATGCCACACATCTGCTGACAGTTTCTCATCTGCCCTTACCCACCTCATCTTTTACGAGGGTGGACTGGTATTGCACCCACCTCAACACTCTGTATTGTGCCAATCGATGACCTCATGCTGCTGCGGCAGTTCGCCTGTGACATCGCACACTGTGGTCTTTGTGCCCACTGTCTGATCTAATGCTTGATGCTGAGAGTGCTGTGGCTGCTGCATTTTTTTTTCTTTTTTTGGGGAGGGGTCACCTCCACACATGTCATTGTGGCCACGCCTGACCTCATGCTGCTGCGCCGTGGACCTCGCTATCAGTCATTGTGCCAGTCTCTGTGGCTTTCCTCCTGTTTTGCCACCTCCAGAATGTCACATGTGCCACTGCCTTGATCTCCATGCTGATGCTGTCGGTTACACTCCAACTGTGCTATGATTGTGCCAACTCTTGTGGCCTAATACTGTTTTGCCGCCTCTGAATGTCATTGTGCATGCCACTGATCTCATACTGTTGCCGCCGTGACCTCAACTGTGTGATTGTGCACCTGTGGCCGTAATACTGTTTTGCGCCTCCAGAATGTCATTGTGCCAATGCCTGAATCTCATTACTGCATGCCGCCCGTGACCTCCACACTGTGTGATTGTGCAACTCTGTGGCCTAATACTGTTTTCCCACCTCCAGAATGTCATTGTGCCATCACACTGATCTCATGCTGTGCTGTCGTGACTTCCACACTGTATCCATTGTGCCATCTGTGGCCTGAATACTGTTTTCCCACTCCAGAATGTCATTGTGCCATGCCTGATCTCATGCTGATGCGTGTCGTGATTCCACACTGTATCATTGTGCCACTCTGTTGGCCTAATACGTTTTCCCACCTCAGAATGTCATTGTGCCACTGCCTGATCTCATGCTGTGCTGTCGTGACTCTTTACACTGTATTCATTGTGCCACTCTGTGGACCTTATTACTGTTTTGCCTCCTCCAGAATGTCATTGTGCACTGCATTGACCTCTACTGCTGCGCCGTGACTCCACACTGTGTGATTGTGCCACTCTGTGGCTAATACTGTTTTGCCGGCCTCCAGAATGTCATTGTGCCAATGCCTGAATCTCATACTGCTGCCGCCGTGACCTACTACACTGTGTGATTGTGCACTCTGTGGGCTAATATGTTTTGCCGCCCTCCAGAAAATGTGCATTGTGACACTGCCTGACCTCATACTGCTGCCGCCGTGACCTTACGCTCTCAGTCATTGTGCCTTCTCTGTGGGCTTCCTCGTGTTTTGCCACCTCCAAGAATTGTCATTTTGGTGCCACTGCCTGACTTCAATTGCGTGCTGTGGCTGCCGCGTCACCTCCACACTCATGTCACTAATGTTGCCACCGGGCTCTCTCAGCTTGTTTTTTTCAGCTATCGCTGGCATGACCTTTATCAGGCTACATTCCCGCTTGAGTTTTTCTGGTCAGTTTTTGCCCTCTTAAATGTGCCAGGGAATTTTTTAGTGAAGCGATTTATGAGCGGCGGCAGTTCTTCTGCGTTGTCAATATACAACACAACATGATATGACAGACCAAAACAAGCTCCTCTGATATTTACGCATGGCACAACGTTCTACATGCACCCTGCATGCTTCTGTGCAGACTGGAGAAATAGCTAGATTGTTAGTTATTAACAACGATGTGCGGGTTGCGGACGAAGTAATTCGGACTTCCGAATTGTTATATTTTTGTCGGATAATTCGGCGAAGTGGACGACCGAATCAAATTTTTGAGAAATTCAGCCTATCTCTAGGTCAGGCTCATTGAATCCTTCTCATGGCGGAGGGGCTCCGTTGTATTGTGTCGCAGGACACAATTCATTGATATGCAAAATTGCGCTGAGCAGTTGTCTACTGATATCCTTTGAGATGCCTAACACAATGAGACATAGAAAATCTTGTGTATTCACCATGTCAATGAGCTGAAAAAATTCCACTGCATGTAATGGAATTAATTACATACGTCAAGGTAGGTAGCCTATTTTTAGGTTCAAAATTGTTCATTTAATGGAGTTACAACAGAATATTTGGGGCACTTTCGAGTGGAATCACTTGCATTTTGGCTCCTAACTTATAATCGCAGACAGAATATATACTGCTATCTTTATAAAACCCACACATGTACCAAGGAATGTTATAGATATCAGAACTTAATTACGTGTAAGAAACATTAATTCCGTTTTGGAACCTGTTAGCTCTAAGGTATTAAGAATGTAGAGCTGTAGCTTTTCAATGTTGGATGGGGGTGCCGGGTTCTACCAGTGGATTTTGATTCTTGGGGCCCATCTATTTTACTGTAATAGATTTCACCTCTCTCTTGTTTTCCCTTTATTTTGTGCCTTTACCCTAAAAGCACCCAATTGTTGACCATTCCCCAGGGGCCCCCCATCCCTGGGGGCCCACCTGCTCTATGTGACCAGCCCAAGGAGCGTAATCGAATTTCAGGAAAATTTTATCTGAAATAAGATTCTAAAATTGATTTTCATCTGCAAATAATGTGTAATACCTAAACAAAAGAAAAGGGTCTAAATTGACATTCACTTCATGAGTAATATTGTTTTTTTATATAGAGTAGTCGCCTAATTGTTTGGTGCAATTAAAAATTTCATGTCTATATTTTCAAATTAATGGCTTGGTTATAAAAAGGGTGACATTAAAAACTCTGGACTTAATATAATTATATATTTTTGTTAATTCCGTTATTTTTTTGTGTGTTTTATTTGTAAATTACGGCTAGAAAAAAAAATTCCCCTTTGAAAAAACAGAAAAAAGGGAAACCCTTAAAGGATCCGTTATACTCAAACACTGGCTGCTACCATTTCGTACGTTAATTTTTTGTATAGTTTTGAAGTTCTCACAATTCAAATTATTCCTTTTATGCCACAGACACTTTGGTTTTTCTACATCCCTTTTTTGAAACTGAATGGGTCATTTTTATTTGATAACTTTTTAAACCATTTTACCTATCCATGTGATTCAAGATGTTTTGTCATGACGCATTGTGCATTAAGATGTAAAAATTTTTTGTCCAAAGAATCATTGTTTGTGTGAAAAATATAAAAAATAGTGAAGATTTGAAAAAAATTGCCATTTTAAAAATTTAAAAAATGTTTGGGTAAGACAGATATTATTCCACGGGTTAAAATTTGTCAGTACTGTTTAACCTTTTGGGGTCAGCCCACATGGCATCTGAAAACTGCCGGGAAAACCCATCCCCATTATTTAATAGTAAAATTTTGCATACACTGGGATTACTATGCTTTAAACAATTTGGGACTTCTGGTTCAAGGTATATATATATATATATATATATTTTATATATATATATTAATAAAATTTATATATAAATATAACCAAAACCAAAACATAAAAAATATTTTGGGTCGCAAAAGTATCCATACCCCTTAAATTTTTTCCCCTTTTTAAAACATTACATTACAAGCATGAATGATTTTATTTATTTGTTTTTTTTTGCCAAAAGGCTACAAAATAGAAAGTATTTTATGAAGTGTAAAAAACTCATCATGCTTTTTTCCAAGTGTTTGCAAACAAAAAAACTAAAAGTGTATGGTTATTTTAAAATCAAAGTCCAGAGTCCAGTCCTAATCCTTAGATTCTGGAGTATCACCATCAAGTCACCCTTGCAAGCCCATATCAAAAGTAATATTATTAGTGGACTTTATCTTGTCCAGCCACCAAAATAAGACGTCCAAGGGGCCCAGCTCGTTGGATCCCATCTTTTGTTGTTGGATTAGGGCGCCCCAATATGTTTCTTGGCCCACAACTGACCTCAGCCAGCTTTTTTCATAGGCATACAACATAGCCCTAAACGTTGACTACTAAAAACACAAATTGTCCTTGCTTGAATGGCTAAAACCCACCTACAGCACCACCAATAACCCGGTTTAAGCCTCCTTACATTGCTTTCTCCAAATGGGTCAAGAGGCTTTTTTTAGCCCGCAGATGCCCCCTTGTGGCTGCGGCCCACCCTTTAATTAACTAGGAATACTGGACAAAAAACCCAGAAATGTGGAAGTAGTCACCTAATAGCTTCATATAACAAGAAAATTCGGAAATTTTTTTTCTTATTTCTTCTCAAATTTTTTTGAAAAACGTATTTATCCCTAATCACTTTTTTTCATTCTTTAAAAATTTTTCTTTAAAAAACAATTAAAAGCCTGTGGAGGTTTGTCCAAGGTTTTTTTTGTCCTTTTTCTTTACAAGTGTTTCAGTTCATGCCTTTGCTGTTGAAACAAACAAAGGGTGGCATGTATGATTTTTTGGGGCTTTAAAAAACAATTTTTAAAGCGCATAAGAATGTGTAGAATGACCTGATTTATGAACCCGTCTACTGCAGGTCTAATCAGGCGCATTTTAGGCTAAACGACAATTTGGCTTTCAAAAGTGGTTTTTCCTGTTTTCAGCATTAATGCTCCTGGGAATTGCCGTACTGAAAACATAAATCTGTGCTTTTTCGGTTCTAGGCCCCGCCTTCCCGCATGCACCCCGCAAACAAAGGGCCGGGGGCGCCTGTATGCGCCTAATATTGACATGCAGGCGATTTAAAACTATTCGAACCGGGCCCACGTAGGTTCAGGCTGAAAAAGACACCAGATATCTGGCGCAGCCCCCTTCTACAATTTGTCCAAATTTTTCTACTTTTTAGAACACCGAGCAGCTATCAAAATTTAACCCCTTTATCATCTTTTCAGAATACTTTTTTTTTTTATCTTTTTAATACAAATAAACCAAAAAAACAATTAATTGATTCCGAAAAAAAAGGTCAGGGGACCAAACCCCCAAGACACAGACAAGTGAGGCCCCGACACTGGTCCCAGCCCCTCTGTCCCTGCCTTTTAGGGAACCCGACTCCTTAAACCAGGCCGGCCCCAACCAGAAGACTTGAGGCTACACTGAGCTGAGTGCACAGACAGAGACAAACAACAATGAACACACAAGCCATAGTCGGACGGTGCCTAGTCAGTAACTGGGCGGGCAGCGCGGTACAAAGTCGTGAGGCAAATGGAGAAACGGTGGTACAAGCCAAGGTCAAGTAACAGCCGGGAGACATCCGTGGCCGGCGACCAGAGCTAAAAGCCGGGGTGTGTCTTGGCACAATCATGACAGTACCCACCCCTTTTATGAGGGGCCACCGGACCCTCAACAGACCCTCTAGGTTTGGCAGAGTGGGCTTGGAGAACTTTTCCCTTACCAACTTGGGGGTATGTTTGCGGCTGGGATTCGGAGACGGACATTTTTTGGTCTGGGTCGGCGTTTTTTTACCAGGTTTTTTGATTTTTAGTTGGGCGTTTTTTAGAGTCTTATGACTCCTAGCCCAGACTGTGCACAGTCGATTAATGGTGGACTCTATCTTAGTTTCACCACCTGCTGCGGCAGAATACCTGAGATGGAAATCATTCTCACAGAAATAGGGGAACAGTTCAGAAGAAGCAGAATCTGGTAAGTCGGCAGACGAAGACACTGGATTTGAAATCAAGGTGGCAACACACTTTATACCGGAGAAGGAATATTTACAGGTTCCTTAATATAATGATGCAAAGGTTCTCGTTCCGAGACAGACAAGTTGAGCTTTGCCCCAGGAATGAGTTCTATAGCGCAATCATCAGACCGGTGCGGAGACCGATTATCCGCAACGTCCCCATCAACGACGTCATTTAATTCAGAATTACATTCTGAAATATCATGAGCATTAATCACAGCACACACCAAGGGATGGACCACCCTAAATGAGAAACACACGAGTCACCCCATTGATCAACTCAGTGTGTCCTCCAGTCGAACACAGGATTATGGAGGCGGAGCCAGGGCAACCCATGAATAACCTCTGCAGCGAGTTTCTCCATGACAAAAAACGAAAGCTTTTCTGTATGCGAACTCCCAACATTCAAAGTGACCTCAGCAGTACGAAATTTTATTCTTCCTCCGGTTAGGGAGTTAGAATCTACACCTGAAACCCAAAAGGGAGAACACAAAGGAACAAGCTCCAAACCCAAGGCTTTAGCAACAACCATACTGATAAAACTGGCAGCAGCACCCGAATCAATCATGGCATGACAGGCAAGGGTCTTGGAACTAGAAACCAAGGTTACGGGTACAAAAAAACTTGTTATTTACATTAGGAGGTACCTGTACATCTGAGATGCCTTCCTGGAAATCGCTTCGACGTTTGATATTACCTTGGGGTGACATGGGTCTAATCGGACAGTCTCTCAGGAAATGGTCGGGTTTCCCACAATAGAGGCACAAAGCGTTCTCCAAACCGTGTCTCACCTCTGTGGCAGCAGATGTGTAAGCCACACACCATGGGTTCTTCTCCAGAGAACTGAGGGGAAGATGGTGATGAAGGTGGAAGTAGGAGAATTTTTAAAGAAGGTAGAAGGGTTGTACGGGAAAGTCTGCCCTGAGCTGAACAGTCGACCACCCTTTCTTTTCCCTGCATCTCTCTCTTAATCTTCTGTCGATAGACACAGCCAGAGTCATAAAGTCCCTCAGCGTCTCGGGAGTTGGGTGGCTGACCATAGCATCTTTTACGGCATCCGACAGCCCTTGTCTGAAAAGGGTCTTCAGAGGTTGGTCTGAATACCCAGTCAACGTGCACCATTGGCGGAACTCGGAACAGTAATCTTCGGCTGAGCGGTGGCCTTGCTGAATAGATAGCAAATGGGCCTCGGCCCATGCCACACGGTTGGGGTCATCATAAACCGGACCTAAATCGAAAAAAAATCGGTCCACTGATCCCACTCAGGGGCTTCAGAGGGTATAGCTAATGCCCAATCCTGAGGTGGGCCCTGGAGGAGAGACACAACAAACTGCCACTTCTTTCAGCCTCAGTGGGAAATAGTTGAAATGAAAAAATAAACTACAATATTCCCTGAAGGTTCGGAACCTGTCAGGATTTCCGTCAAAGCGATCAGGTAGAAGCATCTTAGATTTATGACGGACGTTAGGATCCACAAACACAGGGCAGGTAGGGACACAGACGGGGCAGAAAGTCCAGGTACCGGGTTAGTTATGGCATCCAGACGCTGCTAGACTTGATTAATAAGCCCCACCATGCCCTGAAGCTGAGTTGCCAACTCGTCCAAGCGATCGGTGACCGACAGGTCGGTACTCATATTGAATCGCCGGGAGAGTTGACTTGGGTATGGGCCTGCTATAATGTAAGGGACCGGTCAGGGACACACACCAAGACACAGACAAGTGGGGCCCTGACACTGGTCCCAGCCCCTGTCCCTGCCTTTAAATACCTGCCAGAAACCAATAGGATGAAGGTAATAGGTGGAAGTAACAGAAAACCTGATAGGAGAAAAGGGCTGTCACTAAACACAAACCAACAAGGAGCAAGCTTAACCAGTGGAGTGCTGGAAGATTCCTGACCACGGGCGTTGGCCAGGAATCAATCATGAATGCAGGGAGGAAGACCAAGTTCACACTAGGAAATACAAAGTAAGGTGTTATGTCAGAAACCATGGTTTTCGCCGCAACATCCGTGGTCGGCGACCAGAGCCAAAAGCCGGGGGTGTGTCTGGCACAATCATGACAATTCCTCATTAAGATCTTAGGGGGATAATGTTTCCAATGTGAATATCCAGTATAACTCTCTTTGCAAAAGACAGTTTTGGCTCTTCTGACAGAGCCCAATTATTGAAATCTGGCATGTGTCACTTTATGTGAGAATAACTTTTTGAAACTTTCACCTATCCATGTGATTCAGAGACTATTTCTCGTGACACATTGTGTTTTAAGTTAGTAAGAAATTTGGTCCAAAAAAATCCTTGTTTATTTGTGAAAAATATCAAAATATTGTGAAAATTGTAAAAATGTACCATTTTCAAACCTCAAAAATTTCTGCATGTAAGACAGTTATTCCACTCAAAATAGTTTATAATTAGCATCTACTATATTTTTAATGTATTTTTATTTTTTTTACGACATCAGGGGGCTGAGAAATTTAGTAGCAATTTTTCACACATACAAGAAAAGTTGTATTATACATGTTTTTGGGGACCAGTCCAGATCTGACATGGTTTTGAAGGACCTGTATGTTAGATACCCCCATAAATGACTCCATCTAAGAAACAACACCCCTTAGGCCTCGTTCACACGGCTTATTTTGCCGCGGATTGGCGCCGTACTGCACGCCGGATTTGCGCTGCAGTACGGCGCCAATCCGTCGGAGTCATTACGGTAATCCACTGCTCTCATAGAGAACAGTGGATTCCGTCGCTCCTCCCCGCTCGGCGAATCCGCCGCGGGGGGAGAAAGTGACATGCACATTATCCTGGCGGAATCCGCGCCGTGGATAATGCATGTCTATGGGCCGGGGAGCGGCGCCCCCGCCGCGCTCCGGCCCCGCCCCCGTCCCGCCCCTTATTCACGCCGGATTTGTGAGTGCAATACAGCTCACAAATCCGTCGGGAATAAGCCGTGTGAACACGGCCTTAAAGTATTCAAACCAGCATTTAGGAAGTTTATTAATCCTGTTTCACAGGAATTAAAGCAAAGTGGAGGTGAAATTTCAAAATTTGCAGATTTTCAATTTTTATCCATTATTCACAGGAACATGGTAGATGTGACCAGGGAAATGCAACTTAATATTGATTCCCCAGATTCTGCCATTTTCAGAGATATTCCATATGTGACCCTAGTGTGCTATTTGGCTAAATCATAAGCCTCAGAGTAGAAGGAGCACCTACCGGACTTTGGGGTCTCATTTTCAATGCGATTTTATTTAGGCACCATTTCAGGTTTGCGGACACCCTAAGGTGCTAAAACTAAATCTTAAAACTTAAACACCCCTAAAAAGACCCCACATTGGAAACTACACCCCTTAAGGAATATATCCAGGGCTGTAGTGAGAATATCGACCCCACAGGTGTTTCACAATTTTTTTAGCATTAGGCAGTGAAAATTAACCCCTTAAGGACCCAGCCTGTTTTGGCCTTCCTGACCCAGCCCTATTTTTTGAAATCTGGCATATGTCACTTTATGTGAGAATAACTTTTTGACACTTTTACCTAGCCATGTGATTCAAGATTGTTTTCTTGTGAACATTGGCTTTAATTTTGTAAGAAATTTTTATCCATACAATCCTTGTTTGTTTGTGAAAAAAAACAAAATTTCATGAAAATTTTTTAAAAATTGCGATTTATGTAAATTTGCAAAATTTCTTTCTGCGTCAAACAGATAATTAATACCCCTACAAAATCGTTAATAAACTAGCATCTACCCATATGTCCACGTATAGGGTTGGCATCAATTTTTATAAATGTCATTTTTTTTTTTATTATACCGACATTATGGTGCTTAGGAAATTTAGTAGTAAATTCTCACATTTGTCAAGAAAATTTTGCAATATACAATTTTATTTAGTGACCAACTTTCCAGTTCTGACCCGTGGCATAGAGGGGCCCAGCCATTTTAGATACACCCAATAAGTGAACACCATCTGAGAAAACTAGAGACCCCTTAACGTATTTACAACACTACGTTTTATTTAGGAAGATTGATTAGGACCCTTTAGAGTATCTCAGGAAAATTAAAGCATAGTGGAGGAGAGAATTTCAAAAAATTTACATTTAATATGCAGATATCTCAATATTAATATCCATTTTTCACTTGTAATTACAGAAAATGTGACTAGGTAAAATGCAAACTTAATATCAATTCCAAGCATCCACAGACCAGGTCAGCCTTTTTTATAGATATATACCCATATTTGCCCAAGTGTGCATTAATTGTCTCGACCCATAAGTGAAGCCCCAGATAGGTGGGCACCTACTATATCTAGGGTTCTCATTTTCAAAAAGAATTTGTAATTAGGAGGCGCCATTTCAGGTTTGGTACGACCCAAAGGAGGCTAAAACTAATAAACACCCCTAAATAGAAACCGCATATTGGAAACTAACACACCCCTTAAGTAATAAATCCAGGGGTGCATTGTGAAGTATATAGACCCCACAGCGAGATTCACAAAATATTTTTTAGCATAAGGCCTGTGAAAATTAAAAAACATTTTTTTATCCAATAATTTGCAATTTTAGCTTTAAAATGAATTCATATATACAAGGTAATCGCTGGAAAAAAAAAAAACTAAACTTTGTTAATGCAATTTCATTCCAAGTTCGGCGGCAATACCCTACATGAGGGTGTAAAGCTGGCTGTTTGGTCCCGCATAGGCAGCAGGGCTTATAAGGGAGTGAGCCGCTATTTGGCTTTTTGGAACGCAGTTATGGTGGGGCCATGTCGCATTTGCAAAGAGCCCGCCAAAAGTTAGCAGAAAACAGGCGAAACCTTCCAGAAGACCGCCCCAATTTGGATTCAAAACACCCATCCAGGGATCTCATCTAGGTGGTGTACGTGTGTTGCATTTTGGATGCACAGGTGTTCCATAGTTTTTTTTAGCATTTGGCCCAAAATGAAAATGGGGGACAAAAAGACGCATTCGGTCATTGTTTTTTTGAGTACAATTTTAAAACAAGCATTCCCGCCGTGCATTGTAAATGAGTGATAACTTTACTATGGGGTCGGGTACAATTACAAATGATATAGATTTTTATATAGTTTTAATCTGTTTTAATAATATGATTACTTTTAACACAGTAGAAAATAAACTTTATAAAAAATTGCGTTTTTTAATGTGTCCTATTCTGACCAGCCATAACATTTTTATTTTGCTGTGTGCGAGGATCCTGTGTATGGGCCTTTGTTTTTTTGCGGGATATTGAAGTTTTTTTATTATTGGTACCATTATATTGCGGTGCATATGAATCGCTATGTTCACTTTTATTAATGTTTTTTGTGAGATGTTTTTGAACAAAATACAAGCAATCTTGGTAGTTAGTTATTTTATTTTTTACATTTTTTATTGAGCGTCACTGTTTACGGTATATATGACAAGGTAGCTTACTCATCAGGTCAATACGCACGAATTACACCGATACCCAATTTGATATTTTTTTATGTTTTAACTCTGCTTTTTATAATAGCAATAAAAACACTTTAAATCAACCAGGAAAATACGTTTTTTTTTTTTTGCATCGCCAAAGCCGAGAGCCATAACTTTTAAATTTTTCTGTGCTTTGGAGCTGTGTAGGGACTTGTTTTTTTGCAAGATGATTGACGTTTTTATTAGTAACTATTTTTGGGGTAACAAGCTTTTTTGATTTCCTTTTGAAATCCCATTTTTTTGGAGGCCAGGGTGAAGAAAATCACTGCAATACCTAGTAGTCGTTTTTTATTTTTATTTTTAACAGGTGCACACCATGCAGTATCCATGATAAGTTTATCTTTACCTCTTTGGGATCTTACGATTTATGGCGAAACCTATTTATATATTTTTTTTTAAGCTGAAGCACTTAAAAAATAAAGAAAATTGTTTTTAGTGTGTAAAACAATTTTATGCATCGCAAATCTTCTGAGAGCTCTACATTTTTCTATTTTTCCGTATACAATAGCAGTAATGATATTTTTTTTTTTCGGGTGAACTGACGTATATTTAATTGGTACAGAACTTTGGCGTTCTTTCTTACTAGGAGTTTTTGATCAGCTTTTTTATTTCCATTTTAATGTGCTGCGGTATGAACAGTTAATCCTTAATTCTTATTGTTTTTTTGTTTTTTTTTCTACATCGTTCACCGTACTGGTTTTAATTAACAAGACAGATATATAGTGCAGTTCGTTATGCACGGCGGCTTATACCAAAAAGGGTACTTAATTTATGTTTTATCATTTATTGGGGCGATTGGCCGTTTGTAAAGGGGAAAATGTCGGTGTACCGTATTTTTTATTTTTATTTTTTTGTGTTTTGGTGTTTTACATGTTTTTTCTTTTTTTATATTTCACTTTTGTTTTTTTTTAACTTTTTTACCACGTTATTTTATTTTACTTTTCTCCCCATAGGGATTTGAATGATTGATCTTTAGTATCTTCATTCAATAAGGAATCAGTGCATAGCTGTGTTTGCTATACTGATACCATGGTACTTGTCAGTCACGATGCCGGTCATGCCCACAGGGCACTGGCCGGGTCGCGTGACGTCATAGAGCAACCCTGAAGTCATGTCTCTTCTTTCCGTGGTGTCTGTAGGGAGGCAGGAGCTGCAACGGATCGCCCATCCGTGCGCAGCTGCCCGCCCCCGCCGACAGAGAACGCAGGAGAAGCGATCACCTCCTGCTCTCTCATAATTAATGCGACCCCGATCGTCGCGAAAAATTAATGGGTTAACCACCCTCCCCCCCCTATTATCCTCTGGGTCGGGGCCGATGCTGCGGGATGTCATCTTTAATATACAGCTGACACCCCCGCCCAGATCGCGCGAAACTCCTGCCTTATAGTTGTCGCGCCGATCCTTGGACTTATCCATACGTCCATGGTGTGATAACCCCTCAAAAAAAACCACCTGGACTATTGGATAATGCCAATTGCGTGAAGTGGGTTTAAAAAAACATTTTTTACTACAATGCTCTGCAATTTTTGTGAAAATTTTTAATTTTTTTTTTACAAAGAAGTTCCCCTCGAGAAAAAAGCACCCCAAAATTTTGTTTACGCAATTTTTTTTCAGCAATATCCCTATATGTTGTATGTGTGAAACTGTTTGTTTTGTGCATCATGGCATGATGTACAAGATTGGGGACGCTATTTTTGCTTTTGGGAACCAGATTTTGGTGGGGTGTCATTTTCGCCATTTGCTAAGCCCCCAAAATAGTAGAACAGGATGAAACCTTCCAGAATCAACCCCCACCCATTTTGGGTCAACATCCCCCATGATCATATCTATGGGCGTATTGGTGCATTTTGTCACACAAGTGTTCGCATAGTTTTTTTTTTTATCAATGGGGCCATTAAAAAAGGGGGGAGCGCAGTTTGCGTCATTGTTTTTTATGTTTTCAATTATTACAGCAACGCCGTACAGTGTAAATGAAAGATAACTATATTATTGGTTCGATACATGCAGTGAAATAAATTTTTTAATAATTAGTTTTTTTTTATGTTTATTGCTTTTATACAATTGAAAATTTAGTTTAAAAAAAATAGCAATTTTAATTTTGCCCTATTCTACAGTCCCATAACTTATTTTTTTCTGTATACAGAGCAAGATTAGTGGCTTGTATTTGCAGGAGGAGTTGATTTTTTATTGTACCACAATGGGGTCATATGAACCGCATAGATCCACTTTTTTATTAAGTGTTTTTTGTGAGGCCATTACTGAACAAAATACAGCAATCCTGGATGTGTTTATTTTTATTTTAATTTTTTTTTAAACGGCGGTCACCCGTATGTAAATAAAAATGATATGCAAGTTTTTAGCTCAGGGGAACAGTCAATATAATTACAAAGCGATACCCAATTTGTATTTTTTTCATATTTTACTGCTTTTAAAGATTAAAAACACTTCAAAAAAGAACACACGTTTTTACTTCACCATAGTCTGAGAACCAAAATATTTATATTTTTTGGTTGTTGCGGAGCTGTTACAAGCTTGATATTTTTTGCAGGATGAAATAGACGTTTTTATTGGTAATATCTTTGAAGGAGACAAGGGTTTATGATCGTTTATAAAATCAGTTATTTGTGTAATGCAGTGGTGTAATAAATACTGCACTCCACGTAGTGCTATTTATTTCTATTTTTAACAAGCGCTCACCGAGCATGTTCAATGACAATTAGTTTTAACTCTCTGTTCTATACGATAATGGCTGATACCAGTATTAACCCTAGTTTTTTTTATGCTTAAGCGCTTAAAAAAAGTTTTTATTTGTTTAAAAAAAATATTTATGCATCTCTAACTTTTGATCGCCATAACTTTTTTATATTTTCGGTAATAGCAAGCTGTGTAAGGCCATTTTTTTTATGCGGGGTGAAAATTCTTTTAAAAATATTGCAACCACTTTTGGCTTTATATGAGTTTTTATAGCGCAGTTGGGATGGAACATAAAATCCGCAATTCTTTTGATAGTATTTTTTTTGCCGTTCACAACCGTGAAGGTATAATTAATTTGGCAAATATTTATAGGGCAGGTCGTTTCGCACGTGGCAAAAAACCAAACATTGTACTATTTATTTATTTTAGGATCTTTATTTGGTGCGAAAGTGTCTCGAAATACCCTTTGCCACCTGGCCAGACCCGTTATAATAACAAAATACACAATAGTGTCAACCCTAATTGGTCATCCAGACACTAAAATTGCCTATAAACTGATTGTATTGTCCCAATGTCCGGTAATCATGTCCTAAAATAAGGTAAAACCTATAGTAAGAATTTCCTATTTATCACAGTAAAGTAACTGACACCATCACATCGGAACTGCATTGTTATTTTTCACAGGTTCCTGTTCAAAGCCAGAAGATCTGCCGTATGCTGTGCCTGATGCAGAAGACGAAATCT
The DNA here is from genome assembly GCA_025379985.1 of Phyllomedusa bahiana. Lineage (NCBI taxonomy): Eukaryota > Metazoa > Chordata > Amphibia > Anura > Hylidae > Phyllomedusa > Phyllomedusa bahiana. Next base: position 77,800 of record JAODAL010010264.1, read on the forward strand.
ATAATGAAGGGGACAAAGTCACTTATACATGTTTATCAGATTATGCTAACATTCCATCCCTAAGTAATATTGCAACTTGTGAGAAAGATGGAAATTGGTCAACATTTACAGAGCCTTTCTGTCGTAGTAAGTATATACTTTGATCAAGAAAAATCTGTAGTTATTTAGCTCATCCTATTAATCACTAATACGCAAAGTGTAAGGCTTGGTCTACACAGCATAGGACAAAAAAACACTTCAAAAACCAAAATCTAAAAGCCGCTTTGAACCTGAGTATTTGTATAGTTTATTGTTGTCCGAATCAGCCTTGCAGGTTTTCAACAAGTTTTTTTATATTGTTTGTATATTTTTAAGTTTTTTGTTGAAGTTTTTTGGGCGGTTTTTCACTCAATTTTCACAGTTTTTTAAATGTGTGCAAAATTCATATGCCTTGTTTAAACACATGGGTGGTCTTTCAGCGGAACCGTTCAAAAAACGCGGCAAAAACCATCCGGCGGTTTACATAGACTTTAATAGTAAATTCTCTGCCTGACTCCAAAGGATTTTACAACAAGTTACAAAAACCGCCGGCACCCAACGGCTTTGTAAAACGATCGGAAAAAAACCAACCTGTGTAGACTACAGGTCGTTTTTTTGTAATTAAAGTCTATGTGGACGTTTTCCGTCAGATTTTCAGCATTTTTTTTTTTAAAACTAAAACCACTGAAAATCCGACGGAAAACCTGTGCTGTTTAGACATAGCCTAAGAGTTTTTCACAGAATAGATGTGGCAGTGCTGAGCTTGCTATTGCAATCCATCTTTTGCACTATATATTGTATCATTTGTGCAGTCCTAATCGGGATGGCTACAATAAAAAAGGTCGAAATAAAATGCAAAAAGAGCTGCCGCCTTCTTCCCGAAGGCGCACGTGCTATAGGAAAAAACTACATTGCAATAAATAACTATAGGCTAAGACCATACAATTAGCAATTGGGCCCCAGAGGTTTTGATGGTGTTCTTTTCTTTTTGTGGGGAACAAGTAGTTGGTAGCTTTTTGCTTTCCAACTATCACTATGTGGGTTCTCTGGTTTATATTGCACATAAAATTTCTTGAATATTTTCTTAAATGCCCTAAATGATCTCATAACTTTAGAGTGCATATGTCCAACTGTTCATTGTTTCAGTACTTTTTGCCCAACTTACTGATCTCAAACAAGGAGATTAATGGCAAAATTCCCTCGAATAGTGTTTGATTCGCCCCTGAAGCGACCGCCATAGTAATATAGGGAAGTCAATTTGAATTGGGGATTTAAACAGTCCTCCTCATCATACTATTGCCCACCTTTTTGACAATCATGAGACCAAAACAAAAACACCTAAACAAATGAAGCAACATTACCTCGCCACACTGCAAGTGCTTCAAGCAGATGGCTCCTCAGATTGAAATGGCCACTGAGCTTAGAGAGTCACAGAGTGCCATCAGCAGGTTGCAACAGAAATACAACCTGTTGATTGCTATGGGGTCCTGTGAATTCTAGTTATGCCCTTGTCTACAACCAGTAATTTATATAACTTTTAGTAATATCTCTGCTGTATTTTTACAAAACATCGCTAAAAAGATGCTGTTTGTAAAGACGCATAGTTGCATTATAACAATATGGAAACTAAGTAAAACATTATTCCTATGACTATTACAAGACACAACAGGTGTTTGAAGGGTGTTTTCTATCTTTTAACTCATGTAACCCATATTTATTGCTTTATTTAATCTAAAAAGTAAGAACTGATTAAACAGCTACAATGCTTCACAGGCTTGGTTCACATCTGTCGCAGAGGTGCAAAAGGACCCATTTCACAATGGACAAAAATGGTACCTGATGGACCCCATTGACTACATTTGGTTTCCACCTTTGTGTCTGTTATTAGATAGAAAAATTTAGGAACTTGCTGCACAATTTTTTCTGTCATTTCCAATGGAACTAGTGGTGGTTGCTCCAAAATAAATCTCTGATGCTGATATGAACCAAGACTTACAGACAACAAACAAGACATGAATAGTTAGCTTTGTCGCTATCGTTTTTCTTCATGTGGTGGTCACTATGGCAGAAACCTGATGGACTCTATTGTCATCAGTGGTGTCCATCGTGCACCATTGGTGTCGGTCATTTGATGGACCTGACACCACCACTGCGACATAAGGTTCTGAACGTACCTCCTCTGCAGATGTGACGGTAGCCCTTCTTTATCTGTTATATGTTAGCAAGGGGGCAGAAAGAAAGGAGAGTAAATGCAGGATGTGAGAGATTGTTTATAGTTATGGAGACTCCTACACCTGCAAAGGAACTGCAGGCACACATCATAGGATAGTTTTAGTCCAGACTATTTAATTTTTATCTTTCTTGTTAGAAAAAAATATTACAAAGAAGGAGCATCAATTTAAAGTTGCATTCTTCTTTGTACATTACATTTCCAGTATTAGTGATCATATAGACAGAGCAGTTTCTTGGGGCAGGCGATGCAGGCGACCACCAGAGCACCAGGTGCATTGGAAAAGGGTGGGGGTGGCGTGCTAAGTGAGAAGCATATTTTCACACTCCTACACATACTGTAAGCACATACTGTCATTACACCAAGCAAACATACTTGAATAACTATGAGATAAGATGATGCTAAAAGCATCAAGCCTCACCATGGAGTTCATTTTTCTCCAAGCTCTGAGAGCTGTACAGCCTAGAAACTGCCCTGCCTATATGTATTAGGTACCAAGAGGCAGGACTTGCATACCGGTGAACACTTTAAAAATATTTTGGGAGCATTCCTGGCTAAATAGAAATTTAACATGTTCCTTGGCTTGAGATTTAAATGTTGGGGAGAAGTTCTATTTTTCCTCTACACCAAACCTTGTTTGAGTTTCACTAAAGCATCATTTAATAACTTTCCATGTATTGCCCTGACTTCCATAATGAATATCAACTAAGGTAGTTCCATTTAATCTTCCTTTTAAAAGTAGTATCAGGGAAGGGAGGGGGGCGTTAAAGCTACCCTAACTCTTCACCAGCAGGTCTTACGTAAGAATAAACATATTCTATTCTATTTCTACACATGTAATTCTAGTAACCAGTGGTAGGTAAAAGGTTTTAGCATGCAACTACATTGACAGCAATCTATAAAGTCTAGTCAACAAGCTATTATCTTAAGTGCAAGAGCCAACTAGAGGGAAGGTCATTTTGGACTTAATATTGACTAATTGACTTGACAGAGTAACAAAGGTTCAGGTTGGGGAAGGGGGGGACCTAGGAAATAGGGACCACAATATAATAAATTTCCATTTATCCTTCAATAGAGTATTTTATGAGCAGAGGGATGAGGTAAACTCCACCTTAAATGTTTCTTGTCTAACACAGGATGAAGTACAGATCCACCTTAAGAAGGTTAAAAACCACTAGGTCCTGATGGTATACACCCCTAAGGGAATTATGTAATGTGATAGACAGTCCCCTATTCTTAATATTTACGGACTGTATAATAAATATTATTGTTCCAAAGGATTGGCGCATAGCAAATGTTGTGCCAATATTCAAAAAGGGACCAAAAATTGACCCTGAAAACTAAAGGCCAGTAAGCTTAACCCCTTGTTTAGGTAAAATGCTATCCTGGAGTAACTCACTAAAAATAAACGGATAACTATGTTCCAGCATGGGTTTATGAAGGATCAGTCTTGTCAAACTAATCTCATCAGCTTCTATGAGGAAGTTAGTTCCAGACTGGATCGGGGTGAGGCATTGGATGTTATATTTCTAGATTTTTCTAAAGTATTTAATACTGTACCACATAAAAGGTTGGCAAGTAAAATGAGAATACTTGGACTGGGGGAAAATATTTGCAAATGGGTAAGTAACTGGCTGAGTGATAGAAAACAAAGGGTGGTGATTAATTGTAAATACTCAGACTGGATCCATGATACTTGTGGGGCACCAAGGGGATCAGTATTGGGCCTTATTCTCTTTCATATAATCATAATGACCTTACACATGGATTGCACAGTAGAATATCAATCTTTGCAGATGATACTAAGCTCTGTAAAGTAATCAACACAATGGAGGATAATGTGTTATTACAAAGGGATCTGGATAGGTTGGAGGCCTGGGCAGAGAAATGGCAGATGAGGTTTAACACAGATAAATGCAAGGTTATGCACATGGGGAGGAAAAATACATTACATGATTAAGTTAAAGGGAAAAAAACAGGGTAAAAGTGACTGGAGAAGGATTTGGGAAAATTGGGGGACAGAAAACAAACTGTAGCACCCAGGTCGGGCAAATAGAATCAGGGGTGCTTAAAAAGGGGCATGAGGACATGATAACTTTATTCTTCCATTATAAAAAATCATGTCAGACCACAGGAAAATATTGTGCATTTTTGGGGCACCAGTGCAAGGAAAGACATTGGACTTGAACAGGTTCAAAGGTCAAAACAAAATAATAAAATACTGGGTGGATACAATACTGAGAAAGTTGAAAGAAGGGTTATTTAGTTTTGAGAAAAGACGGTCAGGGGACTTAAAATATGCTTTAAACATATCAAAGGGGAATAAGAAATCTTCCAGATCTTTTTTCCAGGATTAAATGTAGAACAAAGGGGGGATCCTCTAAACTAGAGGGAAAAAAGGTTTACTAAACATAAAAAAAAAAAAATTCTTTTCGTTAAACAGTGAACTGTGGAACTCCCGCCAGAGGGAAAATTTTCGGGAAATCAATAACAGAGTTTAAAAAGGGTCGGATACAAATTTTTGGGGCGTAATAATATAACGTTTTAGTGACAGGGTTTGGGGAAGGGACGTTGATCCAGGGATTTATTTGATTTTCAGTTTTTGGGGTGGGAATTTTTTTCCCCCCTAAAATGAGGGCAATTTTCTTTTACCCCATGGGGGTTTTTGACTTCCTCTGGATCAACACTTTGGCAAAATAGGCTGAACTGGATGGACGTCTGTCTTTTTTCAGCCTTACAAACTATGTAACTATGTGAATTATAAGTTCCTATCCTATGCTACCTATTATGACACAACATCAAAAAACTGATACGATTTATGCTGTTTTCCCTATCCTACATACATCCAGGGTAGTTTAGCTGCATCTGAACTGGTCTGTAAATTTCTCTAAACAGGGATTTGTCCAAAGCCTGAAAATCTGCTGTATGCTGTGCCAAGCACTGAGAAAGATTCCTATGAAGATGGGGACACGGTCACGTATTCTTGTTTACCGGATTATAAGTACATCCCACCCTTAAATAATGTTTCAACCTGTGGTGCTAATGGAAAATGGTCAACGTTTCAGGAGGCATTCTGTAAAAGTAAATATATTCCATTCCTAAATAGCATTTGCTCATTCTAGTCATCAGCTGTGGGCAAAGAGTTTTCACTTGCAGACTACATGTTCATATAGCAACATGCCATAATTTTCTACTTACTAAAGGGCTAAAATATTCACATAAGTAAGCAATTATTCTTAGTTAATTATTATATCTACTTATAATAACGTAAAACTGATAAGGCTCATGCTATTTCCATTATCCTAAATACATCCAGGATTGCTTAGTCACATCTGGACTGGTCTGGTAATTTCTACAACATAGATTTGCCCTAAAAAGTCTAAAAATTTGCTGTCTGCTGTGCCAAGTGTTGAGAAGGACTCCTATGTAGAAGGGGACACATATTCTTTTTTACCGGATTATAAGTACATCCCACCCTTAAAGGGGTTTTGCCACAAAGTAAAATTGACGTGGGAAGCTTACAAATTGAATAATAAACCTTTTCACCGTTGATCATTATTAAAAATTCTGCACCGTTTTTGTTATAGCTGCTCCTTTAGTGATCCATTGTTTACAGCTCGTGTTCAGGGGATACGACCAGGGCTGAGAGCTCCTCAGTCCTGGTCGCACATGCTCGGACATCACCTCTTCTCTCAGGCAGCTACTGAGTGTTCTAACCCCAGGAGCTGTCATTCTGTTCCTGTCCTCTGTACTTTCCAGTAATTAGTCAAACAGTGCAAATAAATTAAAAAAAGAAACCTGAATGAGGTGTGTGCACTGACAAAGAGAACAAAAATCCACAGATCTGGTTCCTGCAGGGATTTGAACGTAGGACCCTTGTGTCTGGAGGTAAAAACTTTACCTCTGAGCTCCAATGTAGTTATGCACAGCTCTGTACGTAAACAGGCCTTTGACTAAAGAGAGGAAAGGCTTGGTGATGTCATCCTGCTGGGTCACATGATCTGCAATTCAAACAAATCACACACGCCTCCTTCTGAGCACACAGAGCTGAAGAGCTGGATACAGGAGGTATGAAATGAGATTGTGGCAAAACCCCTTTAAATAATGTTTTAGCCTGAGGTGGTAATGGAACATGGACAATCATTCAGGAGGCCTTTTGTAAAAGTAAATATATTCCATTCCTAAATAGCATTTGTTCATTCTAGTCATTAGTTGTGGGCAAAGAGTTTTGAAATGCACATTACATCTTAATATAATGGCATGGCATGATTTCCTACTTGGTAAAGTGGCTAAATGTGCTACAGTCTAAAAAATATTCATAAAGTCATATAAATAAGCAATTATTTCTAGTTAAAGAGGTTGTCTCCCCATGCTTTTTTAGAGCCACAAGCAGCTTCACATTCATGCCTGTCTCTTCCTGGTCAGACTGTGAGTGGTTCTGTAGCAGTGATTAGCATATCAGCTCTTCTAATTGCACTAACATAAGAGCAGGAGATCATACAGTGAAGGAAATAATTATTTGATCCCTTGCTGATTTTGTGAGTTTGCAAACTGACAAAGACATGAACAGTCTATAATTTTAAGGGTAGGTTAATTTTAACATTGAGAGATAGAATATCCAAAATAAAATGCAGAAAGTCACATTGTATAAATTATATACATTTATTTGTATTTTGCTGAGAGAAATAAGTATTTGATCCCCTACCAACCATTAAGAGTTCTGGCTTCTACAGACCAGTTAGATGCTCCTAATTAACTTGTTACCTGCATTAAAGACAGCTATCTTAAAGGGGTTTTGCCACAAAGTAAAATTGATGTGGCAAGCTTGCAAATGAAATAAACATTTTCACCATTCATTATTATTAAAAATTCTGCACCGTTTTTGTTTTAGCTGCTCCTTTAGGGATCCATTGTTTACAACTCGTGTCCAGGGGATACGAACAGGGCTGAGAGCTCCTCACTCCTGGTCAGACATGCTCAGACATCACTTCTCCTTCAGGCAGCTACTGAGTGTTCAAACCCCAGGTGCTGCCATTGTTACTCCTGTCCTCTGTACTTCTTAGTAATTAATCAAATAGTGCAAATAAATAAAAAAGAAACCTCAATGAGGTCTATGCATTGACAAAGAGAAAAAAAAACACAGGTTTTGTTCCTGCGGGGATTTGAACCTAGGACCCTTGTGCCTGGAGGCAAAAGCTTTACCTCTCAGCTATTCACAATGCTTTACATAAACAGACCTTTCTTTGACTACAGAGAGGAAAGGCCTGGTGATGTCATCCTGCTGGGTCACATGATATGCAATTCAAACAGATCACACACGCATCCTTCTGAGCACACAGAGCTGAAGAGCTGGATACAGGAGATATGAAATGAGATTGTGACAAAACCCCTTTAAATAGTCACCTTTATAAAAGACTCCTGTCCATACACTCAATCAGTCAGACTCTAAGCTCTATAACATGGGCAAGACCAAAGAGCTTTCTAAGGATGTCAGAGACAAGATCATAGACCTGCACAGAGCTGGAATGGACTACAAAACCATAAGTAAGACGATGGGCGAGAAGGAGACGACTGTTGGTGCAATAGTAAGAAAAAATGGAAGAAATACAAGATGACTGTTAATCGACATCAATCTGGGGCACCATGGAAAATCTCACCTCATGGAGTATCCTTGATCATGAGGAAGGTGAGAGATCAGCCTAAAACTTAATGGAGGGAACTTGTTAATGATCTCAAGGCAGCTGGGACCACAGTCACCAAGAAAACCATTGGTAACACATTATGCCGTAATGGTTTAAAATCCTGCAGTGACCACAAGGTCCTCCTGCTCAAGAAGGTACATGTGCAGGCCCGACTGAAGTTTGCCAATGAACACCTGGATGATTCTGTGAGTGATTGGGAGAAGGTGCTGTGGTCAGATGAGATAAAAATTGAGCTCTGGCATTAACTCCACTCGCTGTGTTTTGGGAAAAGAAGTGCTGCCTATGAAGAGAACACCGTCCCCAATGTCAAGCATGGAGGTGGAAACGGTGGAATGAGTTTATCTCTCATTAGTTGTAAATGCTAGATTAGAAGCATTTATTTTATTAAACAAAAAAGTGCATTTGGGGACATGTAAACATATATGAGAAATACAGTATATGTCTAGCATAGCATGGCACTTGCGTGCTCAGAACAGCCCCAAACATGATACTCACTTCCTAAAAATGTTGATGGAGGAAAAATTGGGAAGAATGTGTGTTGGTGTCAGAACTGCATCACTTCATCGTCATATCACCATAAGACTATACATTATTGCTTACCTAATGAATGTTTTTTTCAGAATTGGACTGTGGTATCCCAAACTTTCTGGAAAATGGAAGAGTTGAATTTTTTGATACTGTGGTTGGATCCATTGCATCTTATAAATGTTTGGATGGGTACGTCTAAAAGTTTAAATCCATTGTCAAACTTATTGTCTCAGAGGGCTGGGTTTACGCATAGATGCAGAATTAGCAGCAAGGGGAAATTTACACGTAAATGCACTCAACAATTCGATCACATAACTAACATATAAATACACATAATTTACACAGTACTGTTGGGATGAGAACTCTATAAGGAAGGGACAAGGGAAAAGCTGCAGAGGGTACTAAATGTCCTGCTTTAGTTTGGCGTATCAAAAAAAAGCCATAAATGATTAGTGTGGCCGACTTCATTGGAGGGAGGGAGAAGGTCTAAGGAGCCAGACTGTGCTTTGAGGTTCCTGAGGTGTATATCTAGTACTGATCTTACATTAACAATTTAATATTCTTCATCTTCTAGGTATATACTGTTTGGAGATGACACCAGATACTGCTTACGTGATGAAAACTGGAATGGGACAGTCCCCTCGTGTAACCGTTAGTAGTGTTTTTCTTACCGCAAACATATCTATCTACAGGGAGAGTTGGGTTAGATAAAATAAGAAAAAAATATGCTTTTTATATTGAAAAAAGGGGATTGCATTTAAAAAAAAAAAAAAAAATATTTTTTTTACTTAGTTTTCATTGGTACTAAAGATAACCACAGTAAGGGTATGTTCACATGACATAGTAAAAGTTAAACGTGGAACCTACAAGGATTCTGCTGTTGAAATCCATGTCATCCGACACATTTTTAACATGTATTTTTTATGTATATGCTCATTGCATGTGGATTTAGAGGTGGTTTTAGGATTTGGGGCCACATGTATGAAAACGGTCTAGGTTTAAAATTCACTTTGTTGTCCATAGCAACCAATCAGAGCGCCCCTTTCATTCTTCCAGAGCACTATATGAACTGAAAGGGGCACGCTGATTGGTTGCTATGGGAAACAAAGTGAATTTTAGACCTAGACAGTTTTCATACATGTGGCCCTTGGTTTATCAGGTAGTTTGCAGTCAGAAAGAGTGCAATTCATGCCTATTGGTTTTGGACACAGATCCATGTTATAATGCATATGCAATGCACTTAGGGCGACATGTCAGAAAAGAGGATCCGCATGTCAGTTTTAAGTTGCACTAAATGAGTATATAGTCATAAATCTGGTGTGTGGTATGCTTTGTGTAGCGTAGCATATCTTAGGCACATAGCTTAGGTGCATAGCATATCTTAGGCACATAGCTAGCATATTTAAGGTACAGAACTTAGGCACATTTAAATGTGTTGTGCTTGGCGCAAACTGCACTTAATTTTGGTGTACAACTGTTCATACATATACAGAATAGGGCTACAACAGTTTTTTGGCGCAAAATACACCAAAAAATGGCGATGCCCAATTCTGACACATCGCCCTTAATGTTTTGGGTGCTTATTGGATGAGGAGTTTAGCCACTCCATTGAAATCTATAATACATTTTCAAACGTTTTAAATGTGGAATACGACCAAAGAATGCGCACGTTCAGAGTCTTTTGACCGTACGACAGTTTTGAAAAGCGCATATCATATATATGCTTTACATGAACTACAATGTGGGTTTTCTATTGAGGTCAATGGAAATTGTTTTCTTTCAGTTTTCAATGAGGAGTTCAAGGCGGAATTTAAATGGAATCCGCTGAGCAATCCCCGTTGTGTGAACATACCTTTATAACATATCTTCTTTGCATATAAAAGCCTAACTAGCTTCAACAAATGCCCATTTACATTTGCTTATATAACTACACCAGTAGAAAATAGGACTATAAATCTGAAATATTACAATTTTAACGAATCCACTATGTGTAGAGAACAGTGGAAGAATTTTCATTGTCAACATAGGATTTTTTGAACTCTACAGGATGTCATGAGAGTAAATTCTTTGAAAGAATGTAAAAGTTTTGGATGTCTTTCTAAAATGTAATAATATTACAAAGCATGGTAACTAGATCAATGGAGATTGTGGTTTTCTTTTCAGATGAGGACTTTTTAATTCTGTCTTTTGTCTTATGTATACTTGTCTTCTAGATCAAGACAAATGGAACAGACATGGGTGTAATTATAGCTATAGCAGACAAAGGTTGAGGGGTCTCATGAAGCGCTGTTATGTGGGTTCTCTAATATATGGCAATATTTTTTTATACGGTTAAATTTTGTCAGTTATGCTTCTATTTGAGTATCCTGTCATTAGGTGGTTGGGCCCCAACCTTATTTTTGCTATGGAGCACTATTAATTCTGGTAATTCCCCGGGGAATAAATTATAGGACAAACTGGTAGGGAGGGTGAAATGAGGTTATTTGATTAACTGTGGAAATGTATGATGTTGTCCTTATTTCTGTGAACTAGGTGTGTGTTGCATTTAACTAATCATTGAAATGTACATATGGTGCCTTCATATTGTATAATCTAAACAGTTGTAGGTTTCTAAGCAGTTGGCAACACAAAGGCAGGACTGTGTGCGGCTTGCTGCTAGTAATTAGGCTGTAAGGGCTATGAAGCCCTGTAGAAGCTGGGGACTGAGCAGAATCACAATTTTGGGATTTTTAGGCCTTGTCCCCATGGCAAGGGTTTGCAGCCGGTTTTTCAGACGGTTTTGAAAAAAGTCTGTAAACCGTCTGACAAACCATTAACATGGATTGCTATGGAAAACCCGTGCAGCGGTCCCCACTGCATGGGTTTTCCGCCCGGCGGTTTTTCAGACTGCCGGCGGTCCGAAAAACAGAACATGTTCATTCTTCCGTCCAGTTTTCGGACACAATATGAACATTTGAATGTGAAGGGGGAGGGCTGGATCCGCAAAACGCAGAGAAAAGCCACCCCCCCCCCCCCCCCCCGGCGGCCGTGTGCGCGGCCTGAATACAGTGCAAATAACGGTCGGGATTTCCGACCGGTATTTGCACTGTGCCATGTGAACGGCCCCTTAGTGTTCACAAAAGATGGGTGTGTCCAACAAAATGGAGGTTGCTGTAGAATTGTGCTGAAGCTATATGCTTCTTAATTGCAACCAGGAGTTTGGTCACCATTTAGAAAAAAATGCCATGGGTAGACAGTGGTTTTGAAGGGCAGTGGAGAGCCTACTTGGGTATCAGGAAGAAGCAGCTGGAGTACCTCAGACCGAGGGGCTAAAGAGACTAGAGACTGTGAGAGAGTACAATACTGCACATAAATCCACCAACCTACAAACCACTGTAACTAAGAACTGAACCTATCTGTGAAAACAAGTAAACCTAACCTTTGTAAATATGTTCTGAAACAATCAAGCATAAATGTCTTCTTAAGAGTAAAGTGTATTTAAGTTCAGCATTGCGATCAACCATATCCTACCAGTAGCATGGTCTTCTGTACTTACCAATGGTCATCACATTGGAAAACTTATCCTACAGACATGTTTTTTTCAGTCTTCCTATGTTTGTATGTTAAAATGTTAACATATTGTGGGCAGTTATAGCTCCAGGGTCCGAGCAAAGTCCATCTTTCATAGAGATACAGACCGGGCTCTCAGTGCGAATATGGATCCTTCCATAGGTTTATTGACAGCAAGGCAGGTGTAGTGGTAACAAGTACACAATGAAACAAACAGTAAAAATACTCCTGCTTGTCTGAGCACTAACAATATCAATGATAGTTCCCTCCAAGGCAGCCAATAGGAAATTTGGGGCCCCATACAACCAAAGTGCCTGGACCCCCTTTCCATGTCCCGCCTTAAACACGCCCCTTCCAAGGCACCACTCCAAAAATGCCCCTCCCGGGCACCACCCATACTCTTCCATAACCTCACCTGCTTCCACATCCTCACTATCATTTCCTAGTCTGGACAATATAACTTGTTTTGGCCAAAAGATTTTGAAGCCTGCCACCATGTCAAGGTAGACTCTTTTAGCAGGCCCTACTCTAACTTCCTAAACATTTTAATTTGGCTGATTATATGACCAGAATGCTACATATCCATTCATTAAAGGTAATAGAATTCTATAACCTCACACTAGAATCTCTCAGTTTGTGCACAAAGGTATTCCAAGATTTAAAAAAAAAAAAAAAACTGTCAAAGGAAAAGCATAACTCACCCATAGCTGGTGTTTCATCACTACTGCCGATCCTCTCTAGTGCACCAGGAAAGACATAACATACAAAAGTTCACCTGACACTGTATCCAATCACTGGCCTTAGTATCCTCAAACCTTACATTCAAGCAGAGACCACTGAAGGTAATGATTGGCTGCAGCATTACAAAAATGATGGAATATGAAGTCACTTGTAGACTGGCAGGGAACACCATAAGAGTGTTGGAGAGGCTGTGGCTGTAAAACAACCTCTTTGTTCATTTCTATTGTTTTCTTACTCTGCTTGGTACCCTAAAACATGTAAAAAAAATAAACAATAAGGTGCTTCAGTTCAGCAACATCAACAACACCACAAAATGGTCTAAACAGTTTTGGTAAAACTGAACCATCATCCATTATGCCATAAACACATGCAGCAATAGGAGGGCAAAAGTGTTATTGCACAGTTAGGCTATGTCTACACTGCAGTGGACAAAAAACGACCTGAAAACGAATTACTAGTTTTCTGTCCACTGCCTGTCAAAAGCAGCTGAAAAAACGGCCATTTTTTGGCGCGTTTTTCATTTTTGAAGCATCTTTGATCTGCTTTTTAATGTATGCACAAATTAAGCCATTGGATGTAAACTACACCCTACAGGTGGAGTTAACATGTTAAGTAGTCACTTCCTTTAGATCACTGTAGCCATTGTGAGCACATTGTCCTTTGTGTGCTGCTGCTGCGTGCTACTACTTAAATTTTGTGGCTACTACTTAAATTTTGCACCAGATTCTTGCACCAAAATCCACAAAAACCCACATGATCTTTGCATACATCAAGATAACTTTATTAGCGCCAAAATCTGTAAAAATTATTTTAGTGGAAAAAAACGTAAAAAAACGGATTCTAGCGCCAAAATCCGAAAAAAACGTATTTTTGGCGTCAGAAGCAAGATAACGTTATTAGCGCCAAAGTCTGTAAAAAAAAATTATTTTTGTGCCTAAACTTAAAAAAAAACTGAATCTTGCTCCAAAATCCGTTAAAAAACTATTTTTTGGCGTCAACAGTGAGATAACGTAATTAGCGCCAAAATCTGTAAAGAAAATTATTTTAGTGACAAAATACATTAAAACGGATTCTTGCGCCAAAATCCGTAAAAAAACGGATTTTTGGCGTCAGAAGCGGGATAACGTTATTAGCGGCAATATCTGTAAAAAAAATTATTTTAGTGCCAAAAAACCTAAAAAACGGATTCTTGCGCCAAAATCCGTAAAAAAAAAAACGTATTTCTGGCGTCAGAAGCGAGATAACTTTATTAGTGCCAAAATATGTTAAGAAAAGGATTTTAACACCGAAATCTGTAAAAAAACGGATTCTGGCGCCAAAATCCTTAAAAAACTTATTTTTAGCGAAAAAAATATGACTTGCGCAAAAATCGTTAGCGACCAAAGCGTGATCATTTTATTACAAAAGGTACGAACAAGGACACATCAGACACTTGTATGCAAATTTGATAATGAATAACCTTTGTTACACCCACTATAGGTGGGACTTGGGTCTTCTGGGAGGGTTTTCATTTAAAAATCGCGGGAAAAAAACGCCACGAAAAACGCGCCAAAAAAACCGCCAAAAGGGCGTCCCCCGCTTTACATTTGAACCTGTAGTAAATTTTCTGCCCGGCTCTGGCGTTTTTTAGAGCATGTTGCAAAATACGACCAGTGAAAAAAACGAGCAGAAAAAAGAAGCTCAATGTAGACAGCAGGACGGTTTTACAATATAAGTCTATGGGAGATGATTACAGTCGTTTCTCCAGCTTTTTTAGAAAACGAAAAATGCTGAAAATACGGTCGTTTTTCTGTTCAGTGTAGACATAGCCTTAAACGTTTGCCAATAGACTTACCTATTTATTTTTTTTACTTACCCTTGAACCACAAACTATCATTGAATTTTGATTTTACAGTCAATGATTTGCATCGCTTTAAAAAGTGAATTATAGAAAAATAAATTCGCATTTGTGGAGCAGTCATCCTTCTTACCTTTCGATTTGCAAAGTCTGTAATTAGGTCTTAGTAATCGAGCTATCTAGCAAGCTCATGCTCAATAGAGAGAATCTATTGAGACGTTGTTCACTCATTGTAGAACGCAGATAGTTCTTTATCAGTGAGAGTTGCTAAATGCCTTCTTTCCTTTTGCTACAGAAAGTGGGTGGGTGACAAAAATCCTAAGCACAATACACACCTCTCCAAAGGTGTTCATAGATCGCGTTTAGCAACTGTAGCGGACCTAAATTTCCTGGGCCACATGTATGAAACCTGTCTAGGTCTAAAATTCACTTTGTTGCCCATAGCAACCAATCAGAGCGCCCCTTTCATTTCATATAGAGCTCTGGAAAAACTAAAGGGGCGCTCTGATTGGTTGCTATGGGCAACAAAGTGAATTTTAGACCTAGACAGGTTTCATACATGTGGCCCTTTGAGTAGATGTTTCAGCTCACAGCGTAAATATGAAGTTAAATTGTTAGGGTATACCAAAATCAATTCTCCAGTGTATGTCCCCAGGTCTTCTTCACTTATGATTCTTAGTTTCAAGATTGGAGAAAATAACTTACATACATCTTCCATAGATTGGAAGCACTGATGAAGATCAGAAATTATTGTATCCATTGCCACAAAAAAGACTTAGCTTTAAAACGATCTTCAAGATCCATAGCATCACTGTGTCTTGACTTTCTTTCGTGTATTTGTTGAGAGTTTAGCAGTTCCTTGTGTATCTCCATGCCAGGCGCTATCAGTGTTGATCGAACTGTTCTAAAACAGTTCTAGTAGAACTTCTTGATTTTTTTTAGAACTCGGACCGAACCAAACATTTTACTGTTCGTTTGAGTAAAGTTTTAGCTCGACACGCCATTTTCAGTTATGTTTTCAGTGGTTTTCTGCGCTTTTTGGCGGCCATCCAATCACCTTCCTGCACTTTTGGCGGCCACCCAATCAGTGCAGAGCAAAGAGAAGTGTCAAAAATGTCATCGTTGAGGTGTAGGGCTGTCACTGGCTGCTAAAATCACATAACCATGTTATATATATTTCACTGTATTTCAATCTGAACGCCATTTTCAGCTCACTCTCTGTACTGTACAGACTGCTCTTAGTTAGATAGCATTTTCCTCTCCACAGACAGCAATAGCTAGGGAGTTTGGTATTGCTGGCTGCATCTTTCCCACACCCAGAAGCTGTCATTTGGCGACATTTGCAGACTCACATAACGTCTAACTTTCATATACATTGATATATATTATACAGAGTGCTTGGATTTGCTAAATCATACTCAGTGCCCAAAAGTTCAATTATTGCATTATTGGGGGTGAAATAATTTTATAACACACCGTCTCCAATTCTCTTATACAAAGAAATATATTCTAAATAGTGGTTGGTTGTCGAAAATTATTCTGAGTGGAGAAAAGTTAATTTTGGCAGCTTTGGGGGTTCAGTAATTGTATAACATACTGTTTCCAAATCTCCTATACAAAGAAATATATTTCAAATAGTGGTTGGTTGGTGAAAATTATTGGAGAAAAGTTAATTTTGGCAGTTTTGAGGGTTCAGTAATTGTATAACACACCGTTTCCAAATCTTCTATGTGTCAAAGGGGCTTTTGGGCCCCCTCAGGATGCAGGGCCTCGTAGAGGCTAACGCTGCACCCCATATAACTACGCCCCTGCCAGCTGAACCTCTATGTTCCCCGATTTCCATGGATATAGACCTTGACTGTAGAATTTTGTCTACTCAAAACTGGTAAGCACTTTCACCCAGAATACTGCTAAAACAACTGTCTGAAAAGATAAGAAATATTCAGACCTTGAGCATCTGTGTGTGCATCACTTGTGAGCTTTTTAGAGGCAATAACTTTTTCCAGAGGTTTTGGAATGCTTGGTAGTTTCTCTGCAAATGGACATACCGCCTCTATTCTTGAACTCCACCTGGTGTCACTTAGACCATGCAGAGATCTTCCAACTACTTCAAGCAAGGTGTTCCATCTCTCGGGGCTGCTGCTAAACAGCATGTATAGCCTGTTTACACTTCCAAAAAAGTCTTCATTTCAGGGCAGTTTGCAGCAGCATGTACACCCATAAGGTTTAAAGAATGGGCAGCACATGGGCATAATATTGCCGTTGGATATCTCTCCTGAATTCTGGCATTACACCTTTTATCCTGCCAGACATGTTTGCACCGTTGTCATATCCCTGGCCTCTGCAGTCTTTCAGCTCAACAGCATGTTCTCCTAATCTTGATATTATTTCTGCTATTTCTTCGCCAGTCTTCTGTTAAAAATCAAAAAATTCCAAGAACCTTTCCTGAATATGCCAACTTTTTTGTGGGCGTCTCTGTGAACATACCTTAAAATAATAACATTTTGTTCTATGTGAAACCATCTGGTGAAGCATCACAAAGTACAGAGAAATAAGTAGCTTCTTCCCTTTCAGAAAGTATGGCATCCAAGACATGCTTTCCACAAATATTGATGAATTCATTTTGAGTGGCCCAAGAAAGATAATGTGCTGGAAGTCGTCTTCCAATTATTGACTAGCCTTGACTTTTTCTAGATAGTCTTGAAGAATGCTGTCATATTGGGACAAGATTTCCAAGGTTCCCATTATGGATATCTCCAATTCTCTGTGATCTCCCCCTGAATGACATGTTGCATGAAGCTAAAAACAGTGTCACATCCAAAAGTCTTTGCAGAGGAGCCATAAACTTATCCACTTTCTTTGCCAAACTTCTTTGCATCTCACAATAAACCCCATGGCCACCTAAGGACTTTTGGAGTGTTCTCCAACTCCAGTAGTGTTTCCTGTGCTGTGTGGATTGTTCATGTCCTGATAATTTTATGTACAGACGATGCCATTTTTGTTTTGATGGATTTACTTATGGGGTCATTAGAAAATGCCATGCAAGTTACACAATACATAATTTGCTTACTTGGGTTCCACCTTAGCCAATCCCTTAAGATCTTCTCATGTCTATTTCATGACTTCACATACAGGAGGAAATCACTGAAAGAACGGGTATCGAAATCTTTAGGTAAAGACTGTGCCATCTTCTTTAAGTGTTGTTCATCTACAAGTCCAGAAAGGACAATCTTCCCCTTTCTTTATCTTTAAGGACATCTGACCATAGTGCTGGGTCTTTCTATTCAATTTCTCCTTGCAAAGTACTGGAAGGCTGACGGGACTCTTCTGGAGGAAGTGCTTGTACTACTGTGCATACTACAAGACACTTCTTCACTTACATCTTTCAGGACATCTAACAGGTTGATAGGATGTTAGAACCTAGATCTGAACAGGAAGCAATTTCCTCTTCTTCCATCTTCTCTTCTTCCTCCATTATGGCAGGGTCTCAGGGGACATGCTGCAGGGACGTATCAATGCAGCTTCTTTTGATATCTTATAAGAAGTTCTTCTTCTACCCCTAGAGAAATGGCTGGAAGTGAAACTGCCTGGCTGGTGGAAGCGGCCTGCTCAGCATCTCCTTTGCTGCTTTCTGGACTTTTAAAGTATTGCAGTATCATTTTCTTACTCTTTAGCTTTTCTTCATGTCCCTCACGAGCTCTTTTCTCCTTTCGTTTTTGAGAGCCAGATTTATGATGATACTTTTTTGGATCAACAGACATTTTAGCAGTAATACTTTAATATTGTTTGGCTATAGAAAGCAATTGGTTAAATACCAACATTTTTTTTTTTTTTTTTTACTAAGGAGTGTAAATATAAAATGTTAAGTAGAATTGGTCAAAACTGTTCCATTACTAAACCAATTTCCAAAACCATTTCAATTACTAGACCAATATGGAAATATACAACAATCATCAATGGCATTGTGTTTAACTTCACTTTCCTAACTTGAAACTTACCACAACTTACGTTTACCCAACAATCTCACCAGACTCAATTTCAGTTGAATACGTCGACACGTTCACACTCATTTTGAAGGAACTAGTGAAATTTTTCTTTGGAAAGTAGGATAGAAAAAAAATGTTCACTTTTTAATCTCTATCTTTTCTGTTCATTTAATATGTAAATTTCTGTTACTGTTTACTTACCAATACTTTTACTTAAAAAATGTATTAGTTTTTAAGAAGGATTGCACTAATAAGCTTGGAGAATCAAAAAACAAATGCCTATAATAAGTCACAAAGGACAATATATTATAGTTTAAGTTATTAGTTTTGAAAAACTGATAATAAAAACAGCCAAAAGATACAACAACGGTAGTGTTATTACCATCCCTACCTTCCCAATCGCTGTATATACAGCGCTCAAACAACATACACATAGACAAGCAGGAAGTCTTCCTCTGCTTTCTAGCACTTTTGTTTAGTACCGGATATACTCGAGTATAAGCCGAGTTTTTCAGCACAAACAATGTGCTGAAAATCCCTCCCTCGGCTTATACTCGAGTCACTGTCGGCACTCAGGCGCTGCGATGGCCCGAGTGCTGACAGGGACGCTTCAGTTTATATGCGGCTCCTCAGGAGCGCATATAACTGAAGGCGAGCACGGCTGACAGTGTCCAGGCGCTGCGATGGCCGGGCACTGTCCGTCATCTCTTTCCCTGCATGCGACTCCTCCGGAGCGCACACAGGTGAAGAGATACCACTGCGGGGCACAGAGCGAGCGCTCCGTGCTCCGCAGTGGACTCCGGGCGGCCGCAAACTCGCGGCTGGTCCGGAGCTCCCGCGCACAGGCAGCGTGTGTCATCACGCTGCGTGCGCGGCCTGATGACGTCACCCGCCTGTGCCGGGACGAGCGCGCGGGACCGAACAGCGAGGAGGCGGCCAGTGAGGGAGACGGAGCAGCGGGGAGCCAGGTAAGTGATTTTTTTTTGTTTTAAAACGTTGCCTACACCTGCCTAGTACTGCCTATTGCTGCCTATAGCCTACTATACCTGCCTAGTACTGCCTATACCTGCCTAGTACTACCTATACCTGCCTAGTACTGCCTATAAGCCTACCTATACCTGCCTAGTACTGCCTATACCTGCCTAGTACTACCTATACCTGCCTAGTACTGCCTATAAGCCTGCCTATACCTGCCTATACCTGCCTAGTACTACCTATAGCCTACCTATACCTGCCTAGTACTGCCTATAAGCCTACCTATACCTGCCTAGTACTGCCTATAAGCCTGCCTATACCTGCCTAGTACTACCTATAGCCTACCTATACCTGCCTAGTACTGCCTATAAGCCTACCTATACCTGCCTAGTACTGCCTATACCTGCCTAGTACTACCTATACCTGCCTAGTACTGCCTATAAGCCTACCTATACCTGCCTAGTACTGCCTATACCTGCCTAGTACTACCTATAGCCTACCTATACCTGCCTAGTACTATGGGGGACATATAGCTGCCTATACCAGCCTATGGGGGACATTAAACTGCCTATATCTGCTTATGGGGGACATTAAACTGCCTATACCTGCCTATGGGGGACATTAAACTGCCTATACCTGCCTATGGGGGACATTAAACTGCCTATACCTGCCTATGGGGGACATTAAACTGCCTATACCTGCCTATGGGGGACATTAAACTGCCTATACCTGCCTATGTAATTTTATTGGTATCTATTTTTATTTTTTAAATTCACCAGTAGCCGCTGCGTTTTCCACCCTAGGCTTATACTCGAGTCAATAAGCTTTCCCGTTTTTTTGTGGCAAAAGTAGGTGCCTCGGCTTATACTCGGGTCGGCTTATACTCGAGTATATACGGTAGCTAAAAATAAAAGTAGCTTAATAGAGTGTAAACTCTTTCAAGCAGGGTCCTCACACCTAATGTTTGATCGGTAAGTAGCTTGTTATTATGTAATGTTTGTTATTTGTATGTCCGTATACACTACACAATGTACAGTGCTGCAGAATACGTTGGTGCCATATAAGTAGTCTTATTATTAGATCAGCTCTGCAGTTAGTACAGAAGTTTGATTCCCCCTGTATCTGGGGCTAAAATATGTTAGGAGGGCACAACATGTAAAACCCAAGTATTAAAAAAGCAAAAAACACACAAAATTAAATATTAAAAAAAAAAAACTTAAAAACCCAAACCACCTCTTTTAGCCCTGCCTCTGACGACTTTAAGACTTTCTAACACCTCCATATAAATGTCTGTGAAAGATAAATGACAGACTTACAACTATTTTTTAGTGACACTTTTTATGTTAAAAAAGTTTTTTTTTACTATTTTTCCTTATAGCATAAATAATGAAGCTGAAAAAAATCCCCCAAAAATTAGAACAGAGTGGGAAACAGCATGCCTGCTCAGAAATGGGGATAAATGGCCTTGTCAGAAGCTGGTTAAACCCACAGAAAGCACAAAGAATACATGATTAAGCATAATTTAATACAGAGCAATAAATATAAAGTGCCAGTGCAAAGAACAACAATGTAAAAATCTATTATAAAGTACAAATTACAAACCAAGTTTATAAGTCAAGATAACTTAGATTTCACCTGTTGCACCACTAAGATGGCACAGTCAACTTAGGCTAGGTTCATGCTATGTTTAAAGGGAATGTGTCATCAAAAAATGATATCATCATGTGTCATCAATATTTGAAGTTTTTATGTTAAACACATTTTTCAAGAACTTTTTTTTTTTTTTTTTCCATATCACTTTCAATATGTTTTAATAATTCTTAAGTTCTGCATTTATCACTTTGGCCACTTGGCCTAATAATAGTCTGACACTTCTTGTTTTGTAGAGAAAAATTTTTGTAATCTGCTCATTATCAGCACAAGCAGGGTAAAACTGAAAGGTGACCCCAATGTGTATAGATAACACAGGATAACACAGGATCCACCAGTCACAAGAGGAGATAGTCATAGTTCACCTTCCCTGCACACTGGCTTCTTTTCAGGTCACAGAGCATGTCTAGAAAACTCTCCTATAGAAGTCAATGGGACTGAGTCTTAAACGGGTTTTGCCAAGAAGTGAGTTCCTTACCTAACAGGCTGATATTCCCATCTTGAGGCTTGAAAAAGGGGCGTTGTGTTTCTGTGTTAAAAAAAACAAGTACCTCCTCTGTGATGTCATCACTCCACCTCCCATGCACGTTCCTGATACTCAGTCTTTGTAGTTGAGCAAACATTAGCTAATCCACAGATAAACTGTATTGTGCATAAGCTATATGCGTTTTATTTCTCCCTCTTAGAGAGGAAAGAAGATAAGCTCAGCAGGCAGCCTTCTTTCATTCCTTCATGAACGAACGCTGCAGGGAGAGAGGGAGGGGGACTGAGCAGAGAGCTAGGGAGCATCAGCATGTTTACTCAGATCATTACATTACAACAGTGGATTCTCTATACAAAAGATTCAAGATCTTTCTCCCCAGTCCCTTCAAAGCTCGTCCATGAGTCACACTCACTGCTCTCTCCAGACATACACAGCTGGGGGGAGGAGGGAGCCCCCACACAGACATGGCTGGGTGTGAGGAGGTGCCCCCACACAAATAGGGCTGGTGGTTAGTAGGGGGCCCACACACAGATATGGCTGGGACTGAGGAAGGGGCCTCCACACAGATATGGCTGGGAGTGAGGAGGGGGCCCCACACAGATGTGTCTGGGGGGGAAGAGGAGGCCTCACCCAGATATGACTGGTGGGGAGGAGGGGCCCCACACATTTATTGCTGGGAGGGAGGAGGGGGTCGCTACACAGATATGGCCCCCAAACACAAGACTGGAGAGGGCTACTGGGCTGGGGAGAGGAGTGCTGTTGAGAGGGTGTACATGCTCTTGCTTACAGCTTCACATGCTTTTTCTACTTACATCTCCTGCACTGTAACCGGAGCTGGGACCTCCTCTCTCTGTCCGAGCCATGCTGGGGCCCCCTTATTTTACTGGGCCCCATACAGGAGTACACCCTGTACTGCCTGTACAGCGGCCCTGGTTCCCAAAATGTGCGGAAGATGCCTCCTGTGTGCCGTTTACCAGACCAAACACCTCTGGCATAGAACATGGGAAAGAGTCATCCACCCAACACTTTGACTACTCCCAGTAAGAGCCGTCCCGGATGAGCTGTTTGCAAACCAGTGTCAACCACTTAATGCAGCTGACACACCTAAAATATCGGCTCCTACTTTACCAAGGCCAGATACCTCGGTGACATATATCAGCCATACTGAAATGACAGGGCCATGTGGATTTTTTCCTGTAGTCACTCTGCCACCTATTCACTAAGTATATGTGAAAAACCTGGCTGGGACAAATACTCTATTGAAGACCTTCCCGGCTGCTGCATTATAATATAAAGGAAAAAAAACGTAAAAAAAAACATTTCACGTTGTAATCTCTAGTTAAGGGTATGTTCACACGGCATATTTTGGGGCGCATTTTGCCACGTATTTTGCGGCGTACTTCCCTTAATACGTAGGGAAATGCGCCCCATAATTATAGTAATCCATAGCTCTCATAGAGAACTATGGATTACGCCTCGTCCCCCCGCACGTACAATACGATCGTATTGTACGCGCGGGGAGATAAGCGGCATGTCTATGGGGCTGGCGGGCTGCCGGCCCCCCGTGCCGCGGGAGTACGTGCTGATCAGCTCGAACTTTCGAAGCACACGGCGCGTACAGCGGCGCGTACTGTATGTGCTGCAAGTCATCGTGTGAACATACCTTAACACAGATCCAAAATTCCCAGCATTCCAATATCTTTGGAGGATGCTCTAGCTGGCCACACAATTCCCCTGCAGGGGCCTAATAGGGCATATGAATTTAGGTTATCGCAGTAAGACTACCCCTTTAAACTCCCATATTAGATGCTGTGATTGGAAACTCCAACCTACACATGGATGGTCAAAGTGACAAGATGTGTAGTTGATTTCTACATACATACCACATGTAAGTAACCTAATCTATCCCTTATTACTGAAAATGATACAGTACAGTAGTATATACATATCTCTTTATGGTGATAGAGTTTCAGTAATTTATTTGTTTTATTTTAGGAACCTGTCCTGAACCTCCAAGCCTACAGTTTGCTACAGTAAATTCAACCACAAGCCAAATTAACCACTATTACCCACAGTCAGTTATGGTTAACTATGCATGTATTTCTGGTTTTTACCGCAATACATTTTTGCCATCATCTACCATATGCCAAAGGGACTTCACATGGTCGAGAATCATAGAGTTCTGCTTACGTGAGTATATCTTTTAAAAAATAGTGTTATATTACAATATTTTTTACAAGCACATTATTAGGATTTTGGTGTTGGGTGGCTTCTTGACATAAGGGGATGTTCTCACTGTCTAGTTCTGGCTTTGGATTGAAAAAGTCTTTAAGCACATTCTTAATTTGCAGTCACTGCTTGCGAACAAAAACAGGCCTACATATGGTGGCCAATGGACGCACATTTACGTCTACATTATCACACTACATCATGCAGGCATGGTCTTGTCCATATGAGATGGCTGCAGCATTAAAGAGAACCTGTCACATAGATTATGCCCCTCGTGCTGAGGACAGAACAAGGTAGTGTCAGACCTGCTGTTTCCAGTGCTGTATCCCTTACTCTGTAAAATGCTGTAGTTTTCGTGTAGTTAATGCTCAAATCTGCAGTTTTCAGCCAAAAAAGAGTCATTCAAAGAGTCAGTTTTTTTTCAAACCCCCACCCATCTGAGGTTAGCCCCGCCCACTTCAACTGATAAACCTATTACTTTGAATAGGTAGAAACATGTGAATAACTGAGTGGGCGGGGCTAGCCTTTGGTGGGCGGGACTAACACTTATGAATAAGATTTGAGGAGTAAATGCTCTAAAACTGCTGCATCTTACAGAATAAGGGACACAGCGCTGGGAACAGCAGGTCTGACACTAGTCTGTGCTGTCCTCAGCAAGGGGGCATAACCTATGTGATAGGTTCCCTTTAAAAAAAACGCTTTTAGGGACTCTCATATAATAAAATGGAGCTGCAAAGTGTTATCTAGTGCTTACTAGTTTACTAATCTAATTCTGTCACACAGCAACTACGTGTATAGACCCTATATCACTGAATAACACCACAATACCATGACTGGATAATTCCACAATACCATTACTGGATATTCCCACTATAACATGACTGGATAATTCCACTATGTAAGGAATGCTGGTGTGTGGATCCACTGGACCACCGGAAGTGGTGGTGTAAGCCTCATCAGGATGCAGAGTCTAAGGGGCCCCTGGTTGTCACGAGAACCTGCTGCAAGGCAAGTTGGACTTGCTGCAGCAAGAGACCCCCAGGTTGCTACCCCTGCCATATCTTGCTTGCGGTGGTGGCTGAGGTGTAGCGAGATACAGATACAGAATCGTATGGCAGGCTTGTAGTTGGGGACTGGTAGAAAGGTCAGAGCAGGCAACATGCATGTACATGGCAGAACTAAACCTGTCAGGAACGCTTTTTCTAAGGCACTGGGTACTGTAAATCCAGCAAGGACATGAGGGAAGAGGCAGGACTAAATAAAGTCAGTGCCAGGCGATGATAATGCACTGGACCTTTAAATTTTACTGAACCAGCTTGCGTGCGTCCTAGGAGAGAACAGCGGGTGGCTCGGAGAACAGCCGGGGGCTAGGAGAGGTAAGTATGGGAGCAGGGACCGGGTATTGCAAGTGCATCTGTGGTCTGACGTGCGGGTTGCTGCGCCACCTGTGCCTAAAGGGGCAGGAGAAGAGACACAGGTGCACCCATGCGACCTGCCATGCAAGCATCGGGGGCACATGTAACACACTATACCATGACTGGATAATGCCAACATACCCTGACTAGATAATGCCACTATAGTCTGAATAAATAATGCCACTATGAATGGATAAACCCATTATACCATGATAGGATAACACTACTATACCATGACTGGATAATACCACTATATAATGACTGTATAATGTCACCATACCCTGACTGGATAACTAAACCATGACTAGATAAAGCCACTATACCGTGACTGGATAATCCCACTATAGCCTTACTGGATTACATTATTATATCATGACTAGACAAAGACACTATACTGTGCCTGAATAATCCCACTATACCATGCCTGAATAATCCCACTATACTGTACCTGAATAATCCCACTAAACCGTGCGTGAATAAACCCACTATACCGTGCCTGAATAAAACCACTATACCAAGCCTGAAAAATCCCACTATACCGTGCCTGAATAATCCCACTATACCGTGCCTGAAAAATCCCACTATCCCGTGCCTGAATAATCCCCCTATCCCGATAATGAATAATCCCACTATACCGTGCCTGAATAATCCCACTATACCGTGCCTGAATAATCCCACTATACCGTGCCTGAATAATCCCACTATACCGTGCCTGAATAAACCCACTATACTATGCCTGAATAAACCCACTATACCGTGCCTGAATAATCCCACTATACTGTGCCTGAATAAACCCACTATACCATGCCTGAATAATCCCACTATACTGTGCCTGAATGATCCGACTATACCCTGCCTGAATAATGCCACTACACCGTGCTTGAATAATCCCACTATACTGTGCCTGAATAATCCCACTATACCGTGCCTGAATAATCACACTATACCGTGCTTGAAAAATCCCACTATACCGTGCCTGAATAATCCCACTATACCGTGCCTGAAAAATCCCACTATACCGTGCCTGAATAATCCCACTATACCGTGCCTGAATAATCCCACTATACCGTGCCTGAATAATCCCACTTTTACCGGGGCCTGAATAACCCCCACTTTTACCGTGCCTGAATAATCCCACTATACCGTGCTTGAATAAACCCACTATACCGTGCCTGAATAATCCCACTATACCATGCCTGAATAATCCCACTATACCATGCCTGAATAATCCCACTATACTGTACCTGAATAATCCCACTATACCCTGCCTGAATAATGCCACTACACCGTGCTTGAATAATCCCACTATACTGTGCCTGAATAATCCCATATAACAAATATAGCGCAGAAAGGTGGAGAGGTACAGGCAATCAGATAGGAGCAATATTACAAGATAATTTAAATAGTAGTCACAATCTCAAAAAACGCAATGCATCTATCCAAATAAATATGCCATGATAAAATGTGAGTAATAAATCTCATATAATCATGCAAAAAGTAAATAGAGTGCTTATTGCTCAATGTAATATATAGATATTAACCACACTCATAGAACCATATCTACAGCGACATATAAAAGTGAGAAATAATTCATAAATGCAAACACTAAAGTATAGTACAGCCATGCAATAATAGACTATATAAAGTCATCAGTATATAATCTCAACTACATGCCAGTAAGAACTATAGATGGTATAGATAAGTATAGAGAAACACATAATAATAATCAATAATACAAAAGTTCAAAGTATACAGATCTCAAAAGGTGACATCACCCAATTCGCCTGCTAATAGAATAAATTCCCAACGCACATTTTGCGTCCTATGCTTGTTCAGGGGAAGATAATATTATTATTGAGTATTATTGTGTGCACATTTCTAAAGTGCTGTGGGCCAGCCCCCATTCATTTTCATTTTTGAAGAGTGACATGTCACTTATTTCTCACGACGCTCAGTACACGTTGAGGAATACGCATAGTTATCATGGCACTCAATGATTGCTATGATTTTACTGTAATTACAGGCCGTACTGCGGGAGCATTGCAGCGCAAGTGTACCCTGAAGGAGGGCCCGCAAACATACTTTGTGAACATACCCTAAAGATTAAGTTGAAGCTACCCAGCTAGTAGAATCACAGTGTTTAGATCATACACTTTAAAGGGGTTGTCTCGCTACAAAGATTAGCTTTCAACATGTAGGGAACACTAAATTAAGAATTTTTCCAAATATATTGCGTTGTTCATCTTTTTTTGTTAAGCAGCTACAAGTGATTTTATCAGCTCCCTGGCTCTTTCTAGTTCCCCAAGTAACCAACCTGTTTCATCTCCCCTCCCCCACCCCTGCTGTTTTTTCTATCTGATAGCAGGGGGTGAAGTCATCACAGGTCATGGGAGCTCACTACTTCAGACAGTGAGAGCTTGTTTGTTATCTGATCTTTCAGACAAAAGAGTAATTACTACTGTTTACTTAAATCTCCTGCTGTCCAGACCAGGGAAGCTTCTCAGTTAATCTAATTAGCAGAAGTCTGAATACACAGAGCTCATAGGCTAGTTACAGACAGCTTGACCAGGAAGTGACAGAGCAAAGCAGCATTATTTCATTCATGCATCCTATGAAGCTTTGAGATGAGACAACCCCTTTAAATCAAAGTTGTCAAACTGACGTAATGTAATATATACTATGAGGCAGATTTATTATTACTAATTCGACAGTGTAAATTTAGACTAGACAGTCATAAAACTCACATTTATCATAGTGTTGATAAAGCTGGTTCATGTATAGACTGTCCAGTCTAACTTTACACTTTCTGTTAGTTGGCTTGGTTTATGCCTCTAACTGTGCCCAAATGTTATAATAAATCTGGCGTAAACAATATACGCCAGTATTTTAGTGCAAATTGCCATAGTAAATCTGCCCCAATATTTAAATTCCTAGTTTTCCCCCAGAGTTTTTCACCCATCTAC
>JAODAL010010265.1:0-106101 GCA_025379985.1 Phyllomedusa bahiana
AAACTTTTCCCCAACACCTTTTATCTGTGGGTCAGACAGGTTTAATGGTCTTTACTGCGGTACAGGGACAGGTATAGTCAATGTCCAGTTCAACTAAAATGGTGATTGAAAGACTCCTTTGTCCGGCAATTTTTAATCTGGGGGTCATGCAGGTTTGGGGCTCATGCTGTGGCCCAGGACAGGTATAGTCAATGTCCAGTGAAACTAAAATGGTGGTTGAAAGAATCCTTTTTCCGGCACTTTTTAAATGTGGGGGTCATGCAGGTTTGGGGCTCATGCTGTGGCCCAGGACAGGTATAGTCAATGTCCAGTGAAACTAAAATGGTGGTTGAAAGACTCCTTTTTTCCGACACTTTTTGATCTGGTGTCATGCAGGTTTGGGGCTCATGCTGTGGCCCAGGACAGGTATATTCAATTTCCTGTGAAACTAAAATGGTGGTTGAAAGACTCCTTTTTCCGGCAATTTTTATCTTGGGTCATGCAGGTTTGGGGCTCATGCTGTGGCCCAGGACAGGTATAGTCAATGTCCAGTGAAACTAAAATGGTGGTTGAAAGTCTCCTTTTTCCGGCACTTTTTAATCTGGGGTCATGCAGGTTTGGGGCTCATGCTGTGTCCCAGGACAGATATATTCAATGTCCAGTGAAACTAAAATGGTGGTTCAAAGACTCCTTTTTCCGGCACTTTTTAATCTGGGGTCATGCAGGTTTGGGGCTCATGCTGTGGCCCAGGACAGGTATAGTCAATGTCCAGTGAAACTAAAATGGTGGTTGAAAGACTCCTTTTTCCGGCACTTTTTAATCTGTGGGTCAGACAGGTTTAATGGTCATTCTGCGGTACAGGACAGATATAGTCAATGTCCAGTGAAACTAAAATGGTGGTTCAAAGACTCCTTTTCCCAGCACTTTTTAATCTGTGGGTCAGACAGGTTTAATGGTCATTCTGCGGTACAGGACAGATATAGTCAATGTCCAGTTCAACTAAAATGGTGGTTGAAAGACTCCTTTTTCCGGCACTTTTTAATCTGCGGTCATGCAGGTTTGGGGCTCATGCTGCATTCCAGGACAGGGATATTCAATGTCCAGTTCAAGTAAAATGATGGTTCAAATCATACTGCCTTCTGGCACTTTTTAATTTGTGGGTGATGCAGGTTTAAGGGTCAGGCTGTGGTACAAGACAGGGATAGTGAATGGTCTGTGACTTTTTTTCTGTGGCTTTTATAACCTAAGTGTGTTGCCTAAGATGTAGCACGTATCCATTTGACTGTTGTGGATGTTAATTCCAGCTTCTCCAGCCCTGTTTGGGTGTAAGAATGAAGGTGTTGTTCCTCTCCCATAGACTTTAATGGTCATCGGCGATAATCTATTATCGACTATCGGAAATCGTCTTGATAATTGCCGATATCGACTATCGACCCGATGACGATAGTCAACGTAATCGCTCATCACTAATCTCTTTAACTTTTAAAGGTTCATCGAAAGCAGTTAGCTGTTTCCTCCTTTCAATGTTTTCCGCCAGTAAAAAGACTAATATTAGGATTCAAAGTTCAAAGTAACAATTCAAAAGTAATTAATCTCCTTTGCCCTGTGGTGACTTCACTCCCTGATCCTAGATAACACAAAGAGCAGAGAGAGAAGCAGAGAGCAGGGTGGTAACCAGAGAAAACTGTGTGGACTCAGAGAAGATAAAATCTCTTTTATCTCCTGACCAGGGACAGATCAAAAGAGTAATATATTTAGAAAAAGTCTTGATTTATTGTTCACTACATGTGGAGAGCTAATGAAACAACCCCTTTAAGGTGAAACACCCTCAATCCATGGGTAATAAATAGTATAATTAGGATTTCTGTACAGAAATTACTGCATTTTTACCATGCAGCTTTACTATCATGGTATAACATTGAAACTATAGAGCTACTTGGGTTAAAAGTACATTTACAATAGCAAAAATAAAAGCTCTGGGCCTTTTACAATTCTGTGCAACCCACCCCACCCCGAGCTACTCAGGACAGGAAGTCTTGGTGTGTCCTTTTGATTTTCAGCTTTCTTGGTTATTGGGCTGTGATCACATTAGTGTACTACATTGGAGATATATTTCAAAAGTATTACATGATGTTTACTTATAATATGTGATGTTGAACAGCCTTGTAGTGGCATAGGCTAGCCATTGGCCACGAGACTGAAAGAACATACTGCCGTGAAAAAAAAAAAAAAATTGACGACCTATTGCATAGGTTAACACAGCTAAACAGTAATCAGTACTACCCTGATGGGTAATATGTTGGTTGACTAGTAGAATATGATTATGGCATTTGTACTGGGGAACTTTAGATCCCGTATTTTTTTAACTGTTTGTGCATCTTTGAGCTATGCAGACAGTTAAACGATATTTACTGACTCTCCTAGACTCATAGAAAAACCAAGGCTCTGCATCCACCAGCTACCAGTGCTGCAATAGTGCTGGGAAGCATCATGAGACGCTTCCCTGATGTCAGTGTGTACAGGGCGTCTGCCCCATCCCTAGAAAAGCTGGTTGCCTGCTGTGGGATTGTTACACAGCTTTCCTGGGCACTGGAAACCCATCTTTCCTACAATAGGATAGCGAATTGGTGGCGTGACGCGCTACTCTCTAAATTTCTCTGAAGGCCACTTTTAAAGGTTGACAAGAATGTGGCTATGTCATATATGTGCTTGTCTTATGTCATAGTTTGTTTGCTTACTTATGGACATGTTTCTTTAGAAAGTGTTAAAACTACCAACACTGTCCATATGAACAGCAGTTTTAATTCATTTTTCTAGGATATTAAAGGTAGCCTACTGCCCACTGAATAGAAATTGAGTAAATTAAAACCTATAAATAAAAGCACCAAACGTCATTATATGATACAAAAAAAATGTGGTATAAGGCCAGCCCTCTCTGGGATAAACATGTATCTATCCTAAGATAAAAAACACAAAGGAAATAATATAAATTTATAAATAAATTTGGAACTTCTATAGTGTATCCTTACACTGCAGACACAGATCTAGCAGTTTTACAGTGTTATTAGCAAGAAGATTGTTGACTACCAACATTCATTCAGATACACCCAGGTGTAATAACAGAGGAACTATTACCGGTGGCCCCGCGGCCCCCCGGCCAGGCTGCGGGCTCACTGGGACTCCTGCTCTCTCCCCGGCTGCAGAGACGAGTAGCGCTGCGGTCTGAGTGTCGGGCCGCGGGCGCACTTGTTCCCCTGTGCAGCTAAACTTACCAGTCCACGCTCCTGCTTCAGTGCAGCTATCCTGCCGGCTGCGGCACATGTCCCCGCCCCTTAGGGCGCGCCAGCTTCCTCAGATTTAAAGGCCCAGCGCGCCGACAATTAGTTGTCTGCCGGTCGCTGACCCGATATAAGGTTCTCATTTCCGGAACGTCCCCACTGGATCTTTAGTGCCTCTAGCCTATTGTGAAAGCGTTCGTTGAGTCTCCATCTTTAGCGTGTACCGTACCTCGTTGCTTACGCCTCTCGACTATGAACCATTGCCGCCTGCCCTGACCTTACCGCCTGTCCCCGACTACGTGTCGTCTTACGATTCTGTACCTCGCTACACCTTGGCTGCCGCCGCAAGCAGGTCGCCCCAGTGGAAGCAACCTGGTAGACTCCCGCCACAGCAAGTCCATCCTGCTTTGCGGTGGGCTCTGGTGAAAACCAGGTTCTACTTAGACTCTGCTCCCTGGCATGGTTTACGCCATCACTTGCTCTGGACCCAGTACCGACCGTCATGACATGAACAGTTCAACAAAGATGCTCCAGATTTGTTATTTTCTACTAAAAGAGAGATATCAGAGGGACAGGTGATTCTGAAAGTTGAAATTATTGTTTACTTCTATTTTAGGACTACACTGCTTTGTGAGTTACCTTCTTTTTGTGCAGCAGACTGAATCAAAGTTCTT
The DNA here is from genome assembly GCA_025379985.1 of Phyllomedusa bahiana. NCBI lineage: Eukaryota > Metazoa > Chordata > Amphibia > Anura > Hylidae > Phyllomedusa > Phyllomedusa bahiana. The sequence goes on from JAODAL010010265.1 coordinate 3,932, forward strand.
TGCCTTATTTGCTCTATTTCTTTACCTTATTATACCTTAGTTATGAAACACTAAACAGCAGCATTTTATTATCTCGTACAGGATCCAGGTTAATGGGTCTGTCTATGTAACATGGATAATGCATTAAAGAAAAACAGAATAGTGTTCTAATAATATATAACTGCATTGCACTATAACCTTGACGTGACAATACAGACAAGGAAGTAATGACATTTTTCATCAGTCCGCACCAGAAAAAATGACATTCCTTTTTCCAACACTTTTGGTATTTGGTTGATTTAGTGAAAAGTTAGATCATTGTGGAGTCTGTTACATAGTTTTATTTATTGACTGTCTCTTTCAAGTCTATACTTTATCATGTAGCTGGCATTACAGAGAATTTAAAGGTGTTCTCTACAGAATATACCCAAAATGTTTAAAAAAATGTGAGACTAAATATGCTTAACTTTTTAATACAATTCCAATAGACTACCGTTAAAGGGGTTTTCTCACTACAATGATTAGCTTTTTAACATGTAGGGACAGGTAATGGAAAGTTTTTCTAAATACATTGCTTTGTTGATTTTGTTTTGGTCAGGTTTCTTTGGTTACGACCACCTCTCCCTGCTCTCTCATGGCTCTAAGCTGCCATCACTCACACTAGTACCCTGCATGAGCAGCCCAGGAGCCCCTAGTACTCTGCATGAACAGTCCAGGAGCCCCTAGGACTCCAGTGACCGTACATGAACAACCCAGGAGCCTCTAGGACTCCAGTGACCCTGCCTGCACAGCCCAGGAGCCCCTAGGATCCCAATGACTGTACATGAAGAGCTCAGGACCACTAAGACCCCAGTGACCGTGCATGAACAACCCAGGAGCCCTTAGGACCCCAGTGACCCTGCATGAACAGCCCAGGAGCCCCTAGGATCCTAGTGATCCTCCATGAGGTGTGCTCTGAGGCAGAGAGGGGGGGGTGTAGTAGTGCTATGCCCCCATCTCACATGTATATACTAATATACTGTACCTGTGTAACAGAGGTACAGTATGTTAGTATATACATATACACAGGGACAGTATATACATGTATAATACTCATCAGTGTTACATTTGTGTATATACTGTCCCTGTGTGTAACATATATAACTTCACCTGTGTGTACACATATATTAATACACACAGGTGTAGTGTGTGTGTATATATAATATATACACACACACACGGACAGAATATGCACATGTATAATGTTCGCCTGTGTGTTACATTTGTGTATATACTATCCATGTGTGTAACAGTTGAGCAGGTGCCATCTACAGTGGGAGCCTTCTGTGATGTATTAAAATGGCAGTCAAATGGTCAAGCCAGTAAAGTGAAAAATAAAGAACACACAACGCTTTCCCTATTACAAATGCTTGTCATTGTAAACATTTTTTAAAAGTACACATATTTGGCATCACCGTGTGCCTATAAAAATTTGCTATAAAACTGGATTTGCTGATAAAAAGTGATAAATGTGTAGAATCGTACGGTTGTAGCGCGACACACCTCCCGCACGCCCCCCCATCTGCAAATTACAAAGTGCCATGGGTGTTCTGTAATGTGCCTAACATTGGAGTGCGCCTTAAAAATCTAGCGTACAGGGCTGTGCCAGTTTTTGGGCTGAAAAGACGCCAGACTTCTAGCGCAGCCCCGTACAAACATGTTGCCCTTTGCCTCCCAAAATTTGGAATAAGAGGCTTTTGGAAGGCAGAGATGAGAAAAGAAAGAAAAAATAGGAAAACAGCTGTGTCATTAAGGGGTTACACTACATTACACAACACAGGCCATACTTACAGCTCAATGGCTGGACTAGAGACTAAACCCAGTATTTTTGCATTTGTGCAATCGCCCCTGTATTATACTGTGACTTGTCTGCATACTGGTGTGAACAGGTATCAATTTATAGTATGTAATTTTTTTGCCAAAAGCGCTGAGGAGCAGAGGGTGTCTGTTTTTTGTTTTGGACACCTAAAAAGTGCTGGGCAGCCCATCCAATTGAATTCTAGTGGCGTAATAGGCTCTAAGCCAGCACGGTGCACCACATGTATCTGTATAAATGGCCTTTTGTATCGCCTTATCTATATGCAATTATAATACCAGCAATCACCCCCCTCATATATTGAAGGTGTGTAAGTGGTTGTCTTATCGGTATTTTTGCATTTGTCAAATCTCCCCATGTATTATACTGGGGCTTTTCTGCATACTGGTGTGAACAGATATCAATTTAATGTGCAGTTTTTTTTAATCATCTAATTGTCCCCTAGTGGAGGGATGTGTGAGCTACTGCTCAGCAATTAGCTGCACCTGTTTATCTTTCCCAAGTAGCACAGAGGCCAGTGTTGCCTCCTACTGGGTTCAATCTCTAGTCCAGCTATTGAGCTGTAAGTATGGCCTGTGTTTTGGTTTTGAGTAAATAATGTCCCATTTTTCTGTGATTGTTACACTACTTTACCACATCTACTGTACTTTTCAGACTATAAGACACCCCAAATTTGGGAGGAAAATGGGGGTATTTCTTATATTACAGCCAGAAACGGCTGCTAATGAAGCAACACCCCTGGTGACATCACTTTGTTTATTAACTATATACTGTGACATCCCTTTGGTTTTTCGTGCACTGTCAGTCTGCATTTTATACTAATTTATACCATTGCTATGTGAGCTATCCCTTTGCATAATTCCTGCATTATGACATAACTGCACTATGGCATTTGTTATTGCAGATTTAACAAATAGGGTGACACCTTCTATGAAATCCTACACCTTTTTACAGCAGACTAGAAAATGCTGTAGATTGTGAACATCGGTTTGGATTTTTTCACACAATATCTGAATGGGATTTCGCTCACGTTGCACTGCTGTTTGCTGCAGATTGCCTGTGTGGATTCCACAAAGAGATCCAATGCAAATTCACCAAGTAGAAGCCTATATGCAGAGTTTTTCTAGTGGTTCAACTGTCTTAAAACATGTTCACAGATGAAAGATGTGAGTAGAGGTTGTGACAGCCATAGATGTAACTATAGCCGTAGCAAACATATGGGGCCTGGAGATTGAGGAGCCCCATTAAGGTCCAAGAACTATATACGTTTTGTGGTAAATAAGCAGTTGGTGGTTTCCTGTTATCTAGCACTACAATGTGGTGCTATATTTTGCTATAGGGCTCTATAAGTTTTAGTTACGCACCTGGTGAGAGGTGAATTTTACACAATTGACAGGGTTGCTTTTCAAGGCTCTTCCCTGCTAAACCCACATGCACCATAGTAGCAGCATGGGTTTCCTCCATTGAAGTACACCTTCAGGTGCCAATACATTGGAGACTTCACCTGCACAAAGCTTCTTATTCCTCTAAAGGTGTAGTGGGAGGAATATTGTCACTCTGTAGCTGGAGTGAGGAATATATAGTCTATACATATTTACATAAGAAGATTAAAAAAAAAAAAAAAGTAATTTAGGAATATATTGCAGCTTTTATTTGACATGAATTTCTGAAAACATAAGAATTTATGCAATCCCTCCATTCCAGTTATTAATAATACAGAAAGCAAACATAAGAGGCAGCTAATGCAGAAGTAACTGAAAAAACTGAAGATGAGTTTCTTATCTTAATGGGTTTTGTGGTTGGCAATAACCATGTGAGGCAATGAAATTACTTGGTTAGGTATTCCTAAGCGATGGAGGTGTTTGGATAAACGTATTTACTAATTAATGCTCCTACATAAGACACTTCCAGGGTCCGATAGAAACAATTTCCCTTTCATTTAAATGGCCAATTAGGTATCACCCAGTGAATGTTTGTAATGAAACATCTCCAGCTTCTCTTCTTCCTTTGTGCTTGCTGCTTACAATACAATAAACATGATGGCTGGGATTTTCTGATAAAAAGTTGTTCATTAATTTTAGGAAATGTGACGCCGCCAGTAATTACCGAACAATGATTCTCAGCATGAGCTGTCACTCAAAGACTAGCCGGGCATGATGGGACTAACAATTACTAAGAAGCACACAGTTATTAAATGCATTTGGCTCTGTAAAACAGGAGTCAAATGTAGGTAGTGTTAAGGCATGTTCACACGGCTTAAAATGGGCCGTATTTCGGTCCGTAATTACGCGCCGAAGAGCGCCAATTACGGGCCGAAAACGGCCCATTCATTACGGTAATTCACAGTTCTCAGAGAACTATGGATTACGTCTCCTCTTCCCGCCCGGCGAAGCCGCCGGGCGGGGAGATAATTGACATGTCACTTTCTAGCGGCGTATACGCGCCGCTAGCAGTGATAGTCTATGGGCCGGCGAAGTGCCGGCCCCCTGCTTACTCCCCCGCTCCCGCCCCGCCCCCGTCCACACAGCGTAATTGCGGGGCGTAATTACGTCCCGCAATTAAGCCGTGTGAACATGCCTTAACCAACGCCAGAGGTGACATGTATCATTTTGGCGCCCCGGCACCACTTTTTTTGCGCACATTTGTAGCGTAGAACGCATCTGAATCTATGAACCTGTTCTACTGCGGATCATAGATTTAGCACTTTGTAGCTACAAAGCGGCACTTTTGGCTCAGGTAAAGCACCTTTAAAGTGCTCTATCTGTTCCAGCAGTAATGTGGCTGGATTTGCCGCACTGAAGCTACAAATGTGAAGAATCGTACGGTTGTAGTGCAACACGCCTCCAGCACGCCCTCTGATCTCAGACGTATTACAAAGTGTCAGGGGCGCTTTGTAATGCGCCCGATTTTGGAGTGCGCCTGTTTAAAAATAAAGCGCACAAGGCTGCACTAGTTTTTGGGGTTGAAAAGACGCCAGACTTCTGCAGCAGCCCGGTTCATATATGTCACCCATATTGTATGGGGAGCCAAACCCTACGGGCTTCAGTTGATGAGGGGTAGGAATAATGCAACAAGAAATGTACAAATGGAATATGTAATGCTGAACTTAAAGACTTAAAGGGGTATTCCCATTCCATTGATTAGCTTTAGACATGTAGGCAACAGGAAATAAAGACAATTACCAAATATATTGCTGCTCTGATTTTGCTTCACTTCAGTGTTAGAGCAGTTCTCATCTCCTCCTTGTTTAGAGAAGGTTTTCTAGGCTGCTGATCACCTATCTGTGCTCTAGCAGTAGCTGGGGTGATGACATCGCTCCCTGCTGTGTTTCATCAGCAGCACAGGAGCTTTTTTTTTTTTTTTCTCTTGCTGACAAACTTTAATTCTTTCCAGCTTTGCCCTGCTGTTAAATCCCCTCCATCACCAATGTCCCGCTAACAGGCTTGGCTAGGGATAGTAGTCCTGACATGCCAATCACTGCTATAGAACCACCCTCAGCCTGAATAGGATGTGGGAGTCTGAAGCTGGCTCTGAAGAGCAGACTTTGGAAAGCAGCATGTTGAAAACACCTCTTTAACTCACAAGAGGCACTCCTGCTTGGCAGTTTCAGGTACATATCTACAGAGTTTATTATGCCTGGTGGGACAGAGAGGAACAAAACTTGGTTGCAGGTTGATAGTTCTGATCCATACACACTCTAGACCAGGCATCCTCAAACTGCGGCCCTCCAGCTGTTGGGAAACTACAACTTCCATCATGCTTACTGTTATAGATTATATAAATGCATGATGGGAGTTGTAGTTTCCCAACAGCTGGAGGGCCGCAGTTTGAGGATGCCTGGTCTAAACAATAGGGTTCCTAAAAGGCAATCAGCTTAGTCAGGACATATGGTTCAGGACTTGTGGAGACAGCTCTGGCTTACTGTCACATGTCCTCCTTCCCATGCTTTGTACGCACTCATTCTTGAGATATTAACCATTTTTCAATGAGATCCCCTGATGAAGCACGGTAAGGTGTGGAAACATGTTGGGATATAATTTATAGGCAGGTGCATATTAGGGTCATCTAATTACCAGGGTTAGGTTCCTGTCAGAGTCGTTCTTATTAGGCCATGTTCACACGGCTTATTTCGCCGCGGATTGGAGCCGTGCTGCGTCGGATTTGCGCTTCAGTACGGCTCCAATCCGTCGCAGTCATTACGGTAATCCACAGTTCTCATAGAGAACAGTGGATTCCGTCGCTCCTACCCGGTCGGCGAATCCGCCGGGCGGGGATCAAGTGACATGCACATTATCCAGGCGAAATACGCGCCGTGGATAATGCAAGTCTATGGGGCAGGCGAGCAGCGCCGCCGCCGCGCCCCCGCCCCTTATTCAATCCGTATTGCGGGCGGGATCCGGCCCGCAATTACGGCTTGAATAAGCCGTGTGAACACGGCCTTAGGACGAATGCTCTGTATCCTGATAGGTAGGGAATAATTATTGTTCTATCAGGATCATAATAGGGAAAGTGTTACTTACCTAACTGATTTTCTTTTGAATTTGTTTGTGTTTTATATTTATACGGACATTGGATTAGGTAGGAAACTACATTGTACAGTCAGTCGTAACTTGAAGCTCTGGGGCCCTAGTGCAAAAAGTAAAATGGGCCCCCAGCTGTCATGTGCACTGGCTAACTATGCAGGTATCTCCTTATGTGGCAGAAGGGCTTTTGGGCCCCCTCAGGCTGCAGGGCCCAGTAGCGACTGCTACCTCTGCACCCTCTATAGCTATGCCCCTGTGTACAGTGTTTTTTCACTACTTTGTTAGTCTGTGTTAACAGCTCTGGTGTGGTATATATGTTTTAAAATTTGACATTATCTTTTAATGATAATTTAATAAAAGCTATATTTTAGAATTATTTTTTTTCCCACTCCAAAGATTATTATTGTGGACATTTTTGATTGGTGCTTTTATAAGCGTGGATTTTGAAAGCTCATGCACTTACCCAGATAATGCAGAAAGAAACCAGCATCCAACAATCACCAACACTTACAATTGGCCTAAAAAGCAGCAGCATGGCACAGAAGACTGGAGCTCACCACCACCACCATGGTTTTCCCTTCTTACATTTACTTGGCCCCTTAACGGAGGGGTGCACAAGCTATTTTGTTCTGAAGACTGCATTGTTCTTTTCCACTTCAAGAAGCCACAATAAAACATTTACTGTTTTGACCGCTAGAACATATTTTGCTATTAACAAATGTATATGATGCCTTGTTTTTCTGGGTTGAGTTGTATTATTCACTTGCACCATACTAGGCTACATATAGCTTAGTGTTTCAAATAATAATTTTAAATACTAATTTAATACAAATTTAATAATTTCAGTGAGATGGGTTGCACAAAGATCAAAAACCAATTTCACTAGGTTTTTTTTTTTTTTTCACTCTTTCTTTTCTTTGATTTCTTAGATGTCATGGTCACTATTAATAGCAGCATCGCAGAGGTTAAAAAGACAAGATGTGAGCGCTCTCTGATCTCAGCTATTGCCGTGGGAGGCTGGTTGTCAATCACAGCTGACCTCCTATGGTGATAGCACAGCACATTGTCTATTCCTGTATCATCCCTACGCTGTATATTTATGGTTCTGGTCCTTAGCAGCACACAGATATGTTCAGACAACAATTCTGTGCAAGTCTGCAGGGAAATCTGCAGTAGCAAATCTCAAAAAATTGTGCAGATTTTCTTACTTTTCCTGTGGAGAATAGCAGATCATGTAAACTAGTGCCCTCTAAACATGGAGCCTCCAGCAATGATGTATCATCATGTGATAACATGTCATTGCCAGTGGTTGGGTGTACAGAGATTAGCCACCGTAAACAGAGAAGCACCAAAGCCCAAGGGATATGAGTATACAGTGGGGAAAAAGTATTTAGTCAGCCACCAACTCTGCAAGTTCTCCCACTTAAAAAGATGAGAGGCCTGTAATTGAAATTATAGGTAGACCTCCTCTGAGAGACAAAATGAGAAAATAAATCCAGAAAATCACATTGTCTAATTTGGAAAGAATATATTTGCAAATTATGGTGGGAAAATAAGTATTTGGTCAATAACAAAAGTTCATCTCAATACTTTATTTCCTTTGTTGGCAATGACAGTGGTCAAACATTTTCAGTAAATCTTCACAAGGTTGGCACACACTGTTGCTGGTATGTTGGCCCATTCCACCATGCAGATCTCCTCTAGAGCAGTGATGTTTTGGGGCTGTCTCTGGGCAACACGGACTTTCAACTCCCTCCAAAGGTTTTCTATGCATTTGAGATCTGGACACTGGCTAGACCACTCCAGAACCTTGAAATGCTTCTTGCGAAGCCACTCCTTTGTTGCCCGGTGTGCTTGGGATCATTGTCATGCTGAAAGACCCAGCCACGTTTCATCTGCAATGCTCTTGCTGATGGAAGGAGGTTTGCACTTAAAATCTCACGATACATGGCCCCATTCATTCTTTCATGTGTAGGGATAAGTCAGTCTGGTTCCTTTGCAGAGAAACAGCCCCAAAGCATGATGTTGCCACCTCCATGCTTCACAGTAGGTATGGTGTTCTTTGGATTGAACTCGGCATTCTCTCTTCTTCAAACATGACGACTTGTGTTTCTTTCAAACAGTTCTACTTTGGTTTCATCTGTCCATATGACATTCTCCCAATACTCTTCTGGATCATCCAAATGCTCTTTAGCAAACTTAAGACGGGCCCTGACATGTACTGGCTTAAGCAGGGGGACATGTCTGGCACTGCAGGATCGAGTCCCTGGTGGCATAGCGTGTTACTGATGGTAGCCTTTGTTACGTTGGTCCCAGCTCTCTGCAGGTCAATCAGTAGGTCCCCACGTTTGGTTCTAGGATTTTTGCTCACCATTCTTGTGATCATTTTGATCCCACGGGGTGAGATCTTGCATGGAGCCCCAGATCAAGGAAGATTCAGTGGTCTTGTATGCCTTCCATTTTCCAATTATTGCTCTCACAGTTGATTTCTTCACACCAAGCTGCTTGCCTATTGCAGATTCAGTCTTCCCAGCCTGGTGCAGGGCTACAATTTTGTTTCTGGTGTCCTTCGACAGCTCTTTGGTCTTCACCATAGTGGAGTTTGGAGTGTGACTGTTTGAGGGTATGATAACAAGTTGAAACAGGTGCCATTACTACAGGTAATGAGTAGAGGACAGAGGAGCCTCTTAAAGAAGTTGTTAGAGGTCAGTGAGAGCCAGAAATCTTGCTTGTTTGTAGGTGACCAAATGCTTACTTTCCACCATAATTTGCAAATTCTTTCCAAATCAGACAATGATTTTCTGATTTTTTTTTTTTCTCATTTTGTCTCTCCTACTATGATGTCAATTATAGGCCTCTCTCTTCTTTTTAAGTGGGAGAACTTGCATAATTGGTGGCTGACTACTCTTTTTCCCTACTGTACATAGTCTATTTCAAATTGAGTATTTTTTTTGTTCTTTTCATGGACCTGCAGATTATCAGTTATCTTTAGCAAAATCCACAACAATTGGGTTCCGACTTTGCACTAAATATAAAAAACGCGCAACAAATCGACAACCAATCTACATTCCGATCCCTTGGTATGGCTGCTGCACTTTCCCTCCTTTACTCTCATAGGTTTTCATTAAGTCTAAGCTTCACTGCACTAGTGCTGGTGCCTTGAGCTAAAGATGAACCTAGACCACAACCATATAAGCATGCAGGGGTCGGGCTTGGTATCTAAATTGTTTTCTTGGTCTGATCTGATGTCTGAATTTAACTTTATGTTTGATCTGTGGATTGTTAAACTTGAGAGGCTTCGTGGTTGTTTGAATTTATTTTGGGTATTGTCCAGGGTCTTTATTTATTGGGTATTGATTTAGCGGTCTTTGTTGTTCTGGAGGCAGAAAATGGCTGCAGAAAAGACTTGCAAAACATGTCTTAGTAGGAAACTTTGAAGTTATTAGCAGAAATTGTGATAATAGTCTAGGCTGAATGGAAAAGGAAAGAAATTCAACAACTGCAGAGGAGTTCACTTGTGAGACACTGCTGTATTTAACTGTACAGGTGAAAAACACAGTGCTTAAGTGGGCCATTTGTGAAACTTGAATAGCAAGTAGAGATGGCCGAATTTCTCAAAAATTCGCGTATCGGTACACTGCGACGTAAGTTTTCGCGAACAAATTTAGTTTCGTGTATCGCCCACCCGAATTTACTTCGGCACGAAAGATCACGTTATATAAACAGCTATTTTTCCAGGTCTGCCCATGAGCCTGCAGGGTGCTGTAAGCAACGTTCGTTGCCAATGCTTAACTACTGCAGGAGGGAGCTTGGTTTGGATATTCGATAAATTGTTGTGTTTTAGCTTATGACACGCACCCATTGAATGCGCACGACAGATCTTAGATATCGCTCACTTTAAAAATTCTGCCTGGGCCAACTTCAAGGGGCATAAATGTCCAAAAAACTCTCAAGCGGGACGGGAATGTTTAAAAGCATGATACTTAGTCAATGCTAGCGAAAGCTGGAAAAAATAAAAACAAAGCTGAGAGCTACGGTGGGCAACATTTAGTGATAGAGTGTGGATGGAAGGTGTACGGCCGCGCACAGCACACTAGCTAGAGCTGAGGTCAGGCAGGTGGCCCAAAGACATTCTGGAGGGGCAACTAGGCCCAACCAAACAACCTGTATTAGGCCACAGAGTGGCACAATCTACCACAGATGTGGAGGGTTCACCGGCGGCACAGCCTAAGTATGAGGTCAGACCAGTGGGCAACACAATGGACACTTCTGGATAGGTGGACAAAACCAGTTTTAGGCCACAGTGTGGCACATCATACAAAAGTGTGGGAAGGTCCACGGCGGCAGCCTGAGTATGAGTGTCAGGCAGTGGCACCAATGAACAATTTGGAGGCGGATAAAAAATAAAAAACAGTATCTTAAGACACAGAAGTGGCACCAATCACACACTGTGTGGAGGACAAGGCCGGGGCTAGCCAGTATGAGGTGTCAGGGCAGTGTGGCTACTAATGACATTTGGAGGGCGGCTAAAACAGTAGTAGGCAACATGATGCTAGGTTGGCACAATGATAACGTGTGGAAGGTCACACCGGCAAGCAGCAGTATGAGGTCAGACAGTGGGCACCATGACACTATGGAGGTGGAAAAAAAACAGTATTAGGGCACAAGAGAGGCGACTAATTCCACACAGAGGAGGTCACAGCGGCAGCTGTATGAGGTCAGGCAGTGGCATCTCTCAATGACAATTATGGAGGCGAAAATAAAGAGAAAAAAAAAAAAAACAGTATTTGGCCTACAGTAGTGGCACAAACAATTGATACCGTGTGGAGGTCACGGCACAGCAGAAAGTATGAGGTTCAGACAGTGGCACAATGACATCTATGGAGGCGGAATAGGAAAAAAAGAAAAACAGTATTAGGGCACAGGAGTGCCAATCACATCAGTGGGGAGGTCACGGCGGCAGCAGTTTGTCCTATATGACCGGGTCAAGACAGTGGCACAATGGCATTCAATGGAGGTGCGCCAACAAACAACAACAAAACAGTTTTAGGCCAAACTGGTGGCACAATCAACTCAGTTGGTGGGTCACGGCGGGCACGATATGAGGTCAGGGTAAGCTGGCACAATGTATTATTCGGATGGCGGGAAAAAGAAAGAAAATCAGTATTAAGCCCACAGAGTGGCTACAATCACACAGTGGTGGAGGTCCGGCCTGCCAGCAGTATTGAGGTCAGGCAGTGGCTCAATGGACCATTATGGAGGCGGAAAAAAGAGATAAGAAAGAAAAAACAAAAACAAAAACAGGTTCTAAGTCACAGAGTGGGCACAATCACACAGTGTGGAGAGGTCACGGCAAGGCGGCAGCCATGTATGAGGTCAGGCAGTGGCACTTTGTACATTATGGCACGCGGACAAAATAAGTATATAAGGCCACAGCAGTGGCACAATCACAAATTCAGTGAGGTCACAAGCACACGGCAGGACAGTATGAGGTAGGCAGAGTGGCACTCATGAACATTATGGAGGCACGGAACCCACCAACCAAAAACAGTATTTTGGCCACCTATAGTGAGTCGGCACATGTACCGATTGTGGAGTGGTCTACATCTGGCAGCAGACAGTTGACGGTCAGACGTGGGCACATCTTGACATTATGGGAGGTGGAAAGATAAATCTTGTATTAGGGCATCTGAGTGGCACAACACACAGTGGAGGTTACACAGCTCCCGCGGCAGCCTGTATATATGAGGTCAGGCGAGCTGGTCTCAATGGACAAATTGGTGCTAAGGCACAAAAAAGGGTAGGCCAAGAGTGGTACAATGACACAGTTGTGGTGGCACGGGCCTCGGAGCAACAGCAGTCAGAATAAGGTCCTGGAAGATGGCACAAGATAACAGTGTGTGAGGGAACCCACGGCAGCAGCCAACGGGCAGCAGCATGAGGTCAGACAGTGGCCTCAATGACAAATTATGGAGTGTGCACATAAAATACAGAAGGAGTTTGGCACACAGTGTGGAGGGCACATCGGCAGCGCACTGGCAAGCAGCCATGAGGTCAGACTAGTGGCACATTGGACACAGGGTGGAGGGGCACGACTGTGAGTCACAGTTCAGCAAAGCCATGAGGTCAGAGAGTGGCAAAATGACATTTCTGCAGGGTGGCCCATAATAACAGCTACCTGGACCGCAGAGAGAGGCACAATGACACAGTGTGGGATGTCACCCTGTGGCAAACTAGCACTGCAGCACGCAGCGATGAGCACATTGAGTGGCACACAATCGACAGCCCAGCAGTGTTTGAGGTGGGTGGCCAATACCTGTCCCTGGTGTAATTAGACGCGGTGGTATGGCAGTTGCGAGAGTAGTAGAAAACTATAGCAGATGTGTGGCATCATGGAGGTGCGAGGTGGCAGGCGCAGTCTAGTAATCGTGGCTGATGGAAGGTAGTTTTGTAACCCAGGACTGACGCTTTAAGCATTGGTGTGCTGGTAATTCCTGGGAACGATCATTTTGACAAAGGTCAGGTTAGGTCAATCATCTTCCCGTGGACATGCGGGTTCTACCTTGGGGTATAAGATGCGCACCCCGCAGCACTGATAAACCCGCATCTGCTTGCCATACACATTCCTGGCCGCGGCAGGTCGCTTCTCCACTGCAAACTCGCATAGTTGCCGGCCACACATACAGTTTGGATGCCTCACAGTTAGTTCAAGCCGGTCTTTTAACTTGTGTCCGGTGGGCAGAGTGCTGTCCCCAAGTGTAGGCCATCAACCTGTTTGTTCAGGGAATGCTCAGGTCTGCTGCTGCTGCTGAGTTGGTGACTGCCCTTCCTCTACAACTAGGCGGTGTGAAGGTAGATGCTCATTTGTCGTCTCCAGACTTAGGTTTATCTGCTGATGGAAGCTGGTACTTGATCCCTACCCCCCCCACCTTCCCCAGTCAGACGCAGGCCCATAGTAGTAGACCCTCGTGAGCGCTTTGAGGATACTCCCCGGTAAGACTGTCAGAAGGAGGGACCGATATCTGCCGCACTCCAAGGCAAGCGGCCAACTGATTACGGAGGATGTTTCCCTATAGTATTTCTGAGTATGTTCTTCCCTCTCAATAGCTGGGATATATAGGCTCCCATTTTGGTACCACATGGTAGCGAGCGGTACCTATGTGGGTGAGGGAGACCTGTAAGTCATCACACCATTGCCGTGATTGCAGTGACTATTCGGCTGTCCATAGCCAGGCAAAATAAGCAAGACTGCAGGGCATCTGCAACAAGTGGACTCCGAGGGGCTCCCTGCCTCACATTTCCACTGATATACTGCGCACGGTGCTTGGGAGTCACATTCTGCCTCGTCCAGAGTTCCTTTCTCATCCATCCACCTCTCGCCAGCTTGTGCTCCTGTGCTCCTCTATCTTGTCACCTGGGTAGAAAACCATCCTCTATTTCACCAGACAATGCTTTCTGCTCCACAATGTTCTCCTCCTCATCTCTTCATCCCTCCCATTTCAGTCCCCACCCCGGACCTAACGTGTGGCCCACGGAGATGTCAGTAGCCACATCCTTCCAGTCCCCTTGCCCCGGACAGATTTTTCGCACATCTTGTTCCAGGGGCCATGAAGCAGTGAAGGACGTTATTTTTTACCGTATGTTCCTGGCGACTGACAAATAACAGTGGCCTCCCTCGAATGGCTTCAGAACATAAACTGAGGTGTTCTACGCATGAGCTGCACACTGGACTGACATACTAGTTACACAGGCGGAGTAATTCTGTTCTTCTAGCACTGGATCATCAAAAGAAATAGTTAATGGGCACCTCTTTCTTCTGTTCATACAGTCGGTAACCAACATGGTGCAGCTGGAAAATTCACGCGGGTGGATAACATCGCATATCCAGGCGTGTTGGGGGAAGGCAGTTCTGCCGACTGTAACTTCGAGGGGGTTTGGTTCCTGGCTTTGTCACGAATGGATTATATAAAGTGCAAACTGCAACAGTTTCCTGGCCATTTTCAGAATGTTTCTGAAGATCGGTGGAAGAACTTCAGGAACCTTTTTACATCCAGATGACACGTGCGCACATGCAGGGCGCCGCACTGGGAACCATTCCCATCCTCGGTGCAGCGGCCGGACACCTTGTTCCTAACACATTTCCGTCAACCCATGGTTTCCGATTGCAAGTTGGCGCGGCAGAAAGCCACACATCGTTTCTGTGCTTGCATGCGCTGGAGCAGTTTCCTATCACACCGACTGTGTGACTTCGTTAGCGAGGCAAGTAGGTGTAAGGAACTGACGTTGACCACCGCTGTGACCTACACATGTGGTATGAATTGGAGAGCTAGTACTGTTGTGGGGCTGTGATCCGGTGATGGTGGTGGTGGTGGAGGTGGAGGAGGGACACATTGGCGCAGGAGCAAGTCAGGCAGTTTGTACAACGTGGAGGAGAGAAAGCATGGCGTCTCCTGTCTCCAAAGTTCGCTTGGTGTGCCTGGGGCAGGAAGCACTTTCACCCAGTGGGCCGTAAAGGACTTGATACTGGCCCCTGACCCGTGAGTTAAAGCTCCCAGACGTACCCGCGCTGGCCGTTTGTAACTCTTGGTAGCTCAAACGATAAGGCTCCATGGCTGACCCTATCTTTCTGTTCTAATATTTATGGAAAGTGCTCAGGTAAGCTCTTTTTTGGTCAATAAGAAAAATTACAGGCTTGGAACTCTCCATTACTCGGCTCACGGCTACATGCCATTAGTTCTATTCCTGTAATGGTTGCATGAGTCACAGCTCATTTGGAAAGGGAGGGAACTGCAGTACCAATAACATTGGGACAGGAAGCACGTGTCAGCTGCTGCACCATAGGATGGTTGCGACGCATACTGCGTTGTCTCTTTTACTATGCTCTCCCCCTGAACAGACTGCTGGCGCAAGTGAGTAGCGCAGGAGCAAGGTGACCATCTGGACCGCGGTGAGGTATAGTCAAAGAGAAACAGCTGCACTTCTCGCAGACGGGTTGGTGGAGCCTTGAACGGGCTGATTAGGGACCATGCGTGCCACTGGTCCGCGCTGCAACGATAGGCTGGACCACACATCTGAGCCATCGTTTCTCCCAGGCCACACAGGATGGTGTACGCTTGCATGTGTTGACGCAGGCCCGTTGTGCCAAACGTTAGCTCCCTGGCCACGCTTCACTTTCTGCCCACAGATTCGCTACATATAACCCATTCTTCGGCTCCTCCATCGGTGTCTTTACGAAAAGAAATGCAACACCAACGTTCCGAACGATGTAGATGTTTTTACCGCCATCGCTCCGCACTGAGTGAACCTAATGCAGGCCCTAAGTCTGCATCGTAGAGCACCTGTCTTTCGGCCAGCTCCGATTCATGTCTTGGGACCTGCGAAGCGGGTGTTCTTCCCCAGAGGCCGCTTGGCTCCCGACCCTAGAACACTGATGCTACCCTGCGAGCTCAACAGGCCACACAATTCACCACTGCTGGCTGCGCCCAGTGCATGACGCGCATATGCTGACGCAGTCTTCTCCTGTACGATGATGAAGACCTTGATTCCACCCGGCTCCCTAGTTGCGGTCGCGGCTTACATCATAATATTTTTGTGTTTCATCGTCTCTACATATCTGTCCTCTTTCCTACGGTTCTTGGTAAAGTACCGGAGGCTGGAACGCTCTCACCAGCATGGATCTCACTCCCCTTGCCTACTCTTCTAAATCTATACCTTGCGCCATACTGCAAAGAAGCTGGTGGAATATTGGCCCATTTCTTTCGCTGACACGTTTAGCTGCTGACTGCCCTCCTCTCAAATTGTTCATCCTCGACTATTATTAGTGGGCTGAGCCCAGACCACAATGTAGATCCTGGATGAGGCGAGACAGGATGGAAACACAGAGGGGGATGTAAGGACAGCCGTGAGGGCCCCTGTCCGATCCCAGGGGGCCATGCTCAACTAAGTTGTTGTGTACGAGTGTTTACACACCGGGGACTATTGGCTGGGGTTGTGCTGTCGGCTCTTCTGAGGACGGAAAGAGGATGAACCTAGTCAATCCAATCTAAGAACCCTTGGCGTTGCTGAAAAACACTCTGGTCCGACCTAGATGAATTTCCTCCCAATCGGCAGTTGGGAGCCACTGCACTACCGAGTGACCCTCTGCCTGCCGACGTCCCTCTTGCTGTGCTGCGGACCTGGGCACGTTTCAGATTTGGTTTTGTGCAACTGCACACTCGCGTGCAGTGCCTGACCACCTCTCTGTCTGACATCACTGTTTTGTTCTAAAATGTGTACAGGGACCTGTTTGATGAAGCTTTTCTGTATATGACTCAAATATGACAACCCATGCTTTTTGACGCCAACATGAGACACTCCCTAAGTTAACAAGATTGGGGAACCCTTGGAGTATAAATTGCACGCTCCTCATAATGGCCAGGGAAATCAATATGTTAATTGTATGTGTCGTTTACTAAGCACTGTGTGTTTTACTTTATAGTTAATAGCTACAGCAAACGGCTTTAATTAACCTTCGATTGTGAATTATGTGATACATAGAAAAATGTTTAGTATTTCGGTCCTATGTTGAAAAGAAGACGGTTCTATTTTTGTCAGCACTATGCAGCAAAAAAACTGCTTTTTTAATTAAGCCCTGGATTGTAAATTGCGCAATAGAACTTGAGTCAACCACAACACTCTGTAGCTGTTGTTAGCGTGTTATCACAATTGCGTGGTTTTTTACGCCACTCATACAATGAGATTACATGTCTGTAAAATTAGCCTTGCTTGGAATTAGGCTACAAAAAATAATATTATATTTGGCGTTGAAAAAGAATGGTTTATTTTTGTCAGCACACCAGCAATAACAACGCTTAATTATAACAACATTGGGATGTAAATTGACGCCTAAGAATTGAGCCGCACAAACTAGTAGCTAGGTTAGCGTGTTTACATATTGCGTGTGTTTTCTACGCCACAAACAAGAGATACAGTTAGTAATTTGCCTCTTGCATTGTGAATTACGGCTAACGCAAAAAAAAATATATCATACAATATTTGGCGTTATAATAAGCGGTTTATTTTTTGTAGCACACACCCAGCACAAAACAACGCTTAAATTAACCCCTGCGATGTATACTCTGCCGCGCAAAGAACTTGAGCCGCCACAAAACTTAGTGCGTGTTACTCAAATTTGCGTGTTTTCTACGACCTACAAAAGAGATTTATCCAATGTCTAATTAGCCTTTGCTTGTGAATTTGGCGTACCAAAAATAAAAAATTTTATATATTTGGCGTTGAAAAAGACGGTGTGTAATTTTTGTCTCAGGCCACACCAGCACAAAAATACATCGCATTAATAAACCTGGATGTATAATTGCGGCAATGAATTCATGTCACGCACCAAACTAGATAGTATGTCGTGTTACACATTGCGGGTTTTCTACGCCACAATAAACAAAGAGATAAAACAGTCTAGGTTTGTTATTAGCCCCTTTTGCTTGTGAACTTTAAGGCTACAATAAAATATATATTATATTTGGCGTTGAAAAAGGACGGTTTTTTTTTGTTCTGCACACCTGCACAAATCAACGCTTATAAGTTACCCTCTGGATGGGCTTTAAATGCGCCACAATAGAATATTGAGCAGCCACCCAAACTAGTAGCTTTGATAGGTGTTAACAATTGCAGTGTTTTCTATCGCCACACACACAAGAGATACAGTTGTAATTAGCCTCTTTGCTTGTGAATTTAGGCTACTACAAAAATAAAAAAACAGACTATATATTTGGCGTTGAAAAAGACGGGATTTACTTTTTGTAAGACACCAGCTCAAACACAACGCTTATTATCCCACCTGGATGTAAATGTGCGCAATAGACATTTCAGCAGCCACATAATAGAAGTGGTATTTGTATTGTTACATAAACGCTGTTTATTTAAATGAATACAACCGTCAGGGAACTGCAGCATTAGATCCCACTGGGATATTCGTAATTGTATATGCCTGCTGCAGTGGATGCACTACTGGATTTCAGATCCAATACCATATTTTCTTTTTATGACCCCTAAATCTACCCAAATAATCAGAAATAGACATTCAGAGACTTGTTCTGTGAGACAAGCTGAGACACCACACTCCAGAAAGAAAGAAATCGCTGTATAAAAATAGCTATGTTCTTCATGAATGCGCTATGCACCCCGCAATCAGCACGCCCTTCCACTATCAGTACAGTGTGGAGGAGTGTGAGCTCTCCAGCGGCGTGTCTTTCCGCGCTATCGTGTTTTTATCGTGCGGGTGACGTTCCAAGTAATCACGCATGGGTCTCGCTGATTGGCTAGCCTTCATTCTCTGCACATGTCATGCAGGCACTATGCTCTCTTCTTCCTCCCAGTGTGCTTTGCCCCATGTGAGCGCCATGTGCTCGCAGCCTTTTTATCAATCCAAAAGCACTCTTTCGTTCACCCGAAAGTACACACATAGTTCGACGACTTCGTTCCGAATATAGCACGAATATTTTCTCTTGAAATTCAATCGATTTCACCATTCGTCTAGAATTCACAATTCGCCCATTCTCTAATAGCAAGCATGACATAATTAGCTTTTCTTTGATTGAGTAATATTTTTATTATATGTGCATCAGGTTTCAGTAAACCTTCAATCAGGTCAAAAATTAATTCCCAGTAGGAGACAAAACCTAAAAACATTGTTAATCAATTTGTATTGATATGCCTTAGGTGCAGAATATTGTCATGAACATCACATCCACATACCTACTCTATCTCATGACTGTGGAGTCTTTGCTAGGTAATAACTGTCACACACAGAAAATTTAAAAAACTAGTCACACTAGCTCAACTCCTGGATTCATGAAACTCCAATCTTTTTTGCTCACTGAAATTAGGTTCACATAACGTTTGTGATTGCCTATTTAATGTGAGATCAACATAGAACCCAATAGTAGTCAAATATATTCAAAAAAGCTTGTCCTCGTATATCAAAATTCATGTTTCACCCCATATAAATTTCTCCAAGGTTCTGTTATACATATATCTAGTTACGACATCGTAACTCGTAAACAACGTGTCTCTTATGACATTAATCGCATATAGACATAAGTGTCTCTGTAAATATTTACTCTCGAATTATATCCACAAGCAGTAAGAGGTTGCCTAACAGGATCTCCGGTTCATTCACTAGGCAGCCAAACACCAGTGACAGTTTTCGGTGGTTACTCCTCGCCTTCTCAGATAGGCGCACATTGTAGCAGTGCACCTCTGCAGCGAGGTAAGACAACTGGACGAAAGATACAGTAACTCTTTATACTACCCTATACCACAACTATATATTAAAAAAATAACTTAAACTACATACTATAAAGGAAAGATCATAAACATATATAATCCCGTGCAACCAATATATTGATTTAAGAGAACTTATAAGATAAGTTTTCTGATAAAAGGATTTCCACCCGATTGGGGTACCAGTGATTTCAAATTTAAAGACTCCTGTATGCTTCACGTTTAAGAGGATGTTAGATGACACTTTGAATAAAGCACGTGGAAATGGGTTATCATTTCTACTAGAAATACGAGGTAATGTGGTTGGTGCCAATCCGAGGGTTCGCCTAATTTTTTATTCTGGTTCCCAAGGTGGCATAACGCATATTTGAATCCCCACTTGTGTGACCTTATTGTATCGGGCAATTAGAATCTTTGCTCGAGAAACTCCTCTCGCTCTTGCATATCGTTGAGTACTTTCTTACAAAATTGTGGTCAAACTTGATCATATTTGTCTGAAAGATACAACACAATTTCTCAATAAAATTCAAAATGTTGATACCACAGCAGTAACTTGGCTGTGGACTCAATGGAACTAATTAATATCCTTATGCAAAATGTTATTCCACACAAGGAGGGTTATCAGGCGGTAAGGGAAGCTCTTGATCGCAATCATAAATTATCCAATGCATTTATCGCGTTTTTGATGCGACTTTTGGATTTTGTGTTAAGAAGAAATTCTTTTCGATTTGGAGAGGTTTTGTTTACCCTTGCAGGAACAGCGGATACCTTTATGCGTGTCACCCTGGGCTCTCTAAGCTTTGCCACATACCTATATTGATTTTTATGAAATAAGTATTATATATCATTTCTGCATATTTTACGGAGTACTGATGTTCGGACTCCGGTAGTCGATGATGTATTTCATATTTTGGCTACGGGTACGGAATCTCGGTTACTGTTCATTCATGGTATACTCTCATGGCATGCATTCCTATTAATTGGTTTACATTACTCTACAGAGATCAGGTGTCTGCATGCACTAGTTGGATGTAGAAATCTGGATGGAGGCTTACCAGGACTGTCAACTACCTAGTTTTCATATTAATAACCGAATGACAGAAAGAAATTAAACATTCAACATCATAGGTCTCGTTCCTATGCACCAGCATAACATTCAGGGCTATCCCTCGTGTGACCAGTTTGTCAGGCAACGACCAGAATATGCTCTATGACACAATCTAGTATCTCTTGTAAAACATACATAAATTGGTTGAAAAATTTTCTACGTATGAGAGCGGTTATAATAGAGGTTGAATTTGGAAATAAATGGTCCAAAATTAAGATGTGAGATCACACACTTATGGCTTGGTTACAACGTTTTTGATTGTCATTCTCTGTAATATAGAAAGCAGAAGAGTAGGACATTGGTCCTATTTTGGGAAAAGTGGAACCCCAAAATACTGGCCACTTTTTTAAAGATGGCACCCGTTTTGTGTTACAGAAAGAGGGAAATCTATAGGTTGATTCCAGTGTTACGTTAGATACAGTCTATTGGTCAAAATAAGATCAGCCAGACTTTTACTTCAGGAGACTGTTCTGGGAAAGGTAACGCTTGCGTGCATGTCATGTCATAATTGCACGTTCCATCATTATAAAGGGGAGGTGTTTTTTAAACATCTCTCAAAAAGGATCTGATATTACTCGTCTTAGAGGTTTTTTCATTGTTTTTGAGTAAAAATTGGTAATTTATGCCTCAAATTGTCCTGGGGAATGATTTCTCGTGGGAACATAAAAAAGCGTCCTGTAAGGTATCCGGCATGTCACATGTATCCAGTAGGTCAGCCCAAATTAGGAACTTATAATTCACATCTCTAAGTGCCCAAATACAAGTTCTAAAACTGATGAAAAAGCGAAATATGGCGAAACTTGGGTGGCTCGCCATTTCTGTGAAGCACTCCACCAAGTTCATGAACTGAAGTGGTGTGTCATTGAAGAGGTTATAGCGCGGATACTAATTAAAACTCAAGTCCTGGTTTGCTTCAACGTTGAAGCATACTGGTTCGCTTAATTTGGAAATCACTTGGACCCAATGGGTCTGAAATGAAGCCTTTAGTCTGTAAGCTATTTCTTATATAGTTCTTAATGTATATTGCGCATTATATGTTATGTCTTGTCTTTATAGACTGGTGGTTTGTGATTGTTTTTTAATATATTGTTGTGGTTTTGGGTAGTTTAGTATATAAGATACTGTACTTACGTCAGTGTTCTTACTACGCGGGTAGGAGGACTGCCTACAATGAGTACTGTCTGAGGAGAGGAGGAGTTTACCTCCGAAACGTTCACTGGTGTTGGCGCCTGGTAATTAACTGAGACTGTTGCAAACCATCTCTTCTGCGTTGATACAAAGTCTAGTAATATTTACTGAGACTTTTTTCTATATTCAATTAATGTCATAAGAGACACTTGTTTACAACGGAGTAAGATTTCCGTGAACTAATATATGTATAACTGGAAACCCGAGATTTATGGGAGAATGAATTTTGATTAAGCACTTTTAAATATATTTTGGAAAACTATTGTTCTTGTGTTGATTCTAGTCTCAGGGTTATGGAGAAAATCTTGTGTAGTCTAGTCTGTACTACGTTTTAACATGTTTAAATGTCCACGATCATTTACTTACACTATATTGCCTATTTAGTGTGTTCCACCGGGAAGGGGGATAGCTGACATTGTAATGCTAAACCTTCTCTAAAGGGTTTTGTTTATAATAGACCACTCCGGACAAGTCAAAGTGCATCCTTTTGGCCTCCATTTGACTGGTATACACCAGTATACTACATAAAATGGTATACGACAGCATAGAAACCTACGCTATTCCATTCAATGGCTCCCAGAAAAAAAATATATATATTGTACATTGAACCTATATTTATTTTTTTTTACTACAATGGGACTGTATGGATGATGCATGCCATTATTTGCCAATTATCAAAAGTATGCATTTAGGGAGACATGTATGAACCTGGCGCCAACTCATCAGTTCTACCTCCTTTTTTAATTATCCTTTTGTTTGCCAGTAAAGATGCCTCTCAGAGGAAGATTTTGCATTAGGCATATTTACTGCCAAACAAAAGGATAATTATGCGTTGTAAATTCTGCACATTTTCTTCATTGTACTCACTTAAGGTGCCATAAGGATGTTTTTCCTTCTCCCTTTAGACCCATCATATCGGGAATTGGCTAAATTTTTTAACATATTAGTACATGATTGGACAAATATCTGCAACCTTTGGTTTACTGTACTCCTAGTTATAGTAGGGATTCTAGGGAAATCCTCAAAGTTATGGATAAATTGACATGGAAATCTAATTTTTCATGGGTATCATGTGATGTTGTCGCTCTCTATGCCAGCATTCCGCATCACCTTGCTCTAATTGGCCTAAAGCATAAGTTGGATAAATTCAGTACATATAATTCTACTGTTAAGGAATACATTGTTTCTGTGTTACAATTTTTATTACAACACAATTACTTTCTTTTCAATAAGAAATTTTTCTTGCAAATACAGGGTTATCCGATGGGCTCCTGTTGAATATATTAATAATAATTAAATTAATTTATCTTTCACATTTGAGACTGAACTTATTGAAATATCTTTTTTGGATTTGCTTTTGGGAGGTAATATTTATACTAATAAAGTAGAGAGTAGGACATTTAGGAAATTAATCTCGGGTAATTCCATTTTGCATTCTGCGAGTTGTCATCCTCACCATGTGATCCAAAATCTCCCGACTTGGGAGCATGTAAGGGCCAAGAGAAATTGTTTTTCTCCTTACTGTAATCTTCCTTTAAACTACAATGTCACAGAGCGATTTCGACATCGTGGGTATAGCAAGTGTATTTTACAGCGAGCTATTAGTATTGTGGAAGATAAGGATAGAAAGAATTTAGTGTAGAAAACCAACAGGACTAAAGATTTGGGTAGATCTGAACATAACATCTACTTTGCCACACAATATAGTAGCAGACACTCTGAGGTTGTTGATATAATTAAAAAATATTTGTCTCTGTTATCTTCAGGTTTGCCATTGCGGGATATTCTGAGTCAGGGATGTAGTTTCATTTTGCGTAAACCCAAAACAGTGGGCAATATATTATCTCCCAGTTTTGTACATTGAACGTACAGTTAATGAAAGATCTTCTACTTGGCTTCATTTAAAAGGCAATTTTAGATGTGGACTCTGTCCTTATATAGAGAAAACCTCACAGGTTTCCTCGTTTGCTACAAATAAATCCTGTAAGATTTATACGTTCAACAATTGGCATAGTGACCATGTCGTTTATTTTAGTTCTTGTTATCAATGTTCATTACAGTACATAGGGTATACTACTAGATCTTTATTTAATAGAATTCGGAAACATATTCATGATGCCACATACCTTAGCATGCGTCATGTGTCGGGTGCTTCTAAGCACTTTAGGGATGTTCACTCTGGAAAACTTAGTTTCTTTAAGAGTACTTGTTATTGAGAGAGTACGTAAACCATTATGAGGAGGATACTGGAGGGGCTCACTGAGGAATCTTGAAGCTTTTTGGATCATGACTACGGACACTAGATATCCTAAAGGTCTTAATTATAAAGCAGATCTGATGTATGTATATTAGTCTATTCATGTGTTCTGTGCTTTTTTCAGACTTTGGATTACTAGGGGTTAATGCACCGTCGACTGGGTGCTATCCAATTAAGACAGGTCTTTTAGAAGAATGCTTGTTAGTTTTGTTCTGAGTCGAGTTGATGACTCGAAACACGTAGATCTTTCCCATCTGTCTGATTTTTTTTTTTTATCACGTTTTTATCAATAAGTGTGTTTTAATTGGAATATAAACAAGTGGAATACCTCTCTTGTGGGATCTTTCTGTCTGCACAATCTGGTGTCAGACCTGCTGTTTCCAATGCTGTCTCTCTTATTCTGTAAGATGCTAGCCTTGGGTGGGCAGGGCTAACACCTGCTCATGAATAAGCTGGACTCTTTTCTGACTGAAAACTGCCAGATTTGAGCATCAAATACTCTAAAACTACAGCAATAAGAATAAGGTACACAGGACTGGAAATAGCAGGTCTGTCACTAGCTCGTGCTGCCCTCAGCAAGGGGGGCATAACCTATGTGACAGGTTCTCTTTAAACACATTTTAGATCCGATTTCTCAGGACACTTGGCGACTCTCTCAACCTCCTTTTGGTTCCAACCCAGTCCAGCTGTGCAAGATGCTGGCATCTGGCGACACAGGACACATTCTGTCCACTTGACTCTTCCAGCAGTTCCCCAAACTGCCCACCTGTAATTCTGGGTTGTCTGACTCTTCAGGGTCCACTCTGGGTCTCTACTTTCTCTCTTTCTGTCTCAGTGCCTGCTCAATCTCAGGTATAGCAGTGAGTCAGGCTGCTCTCTTCTGCCTCGGCCTGCCCTGTCTATTGGAGTCTTGATAGACAGGGGTCTCCGTAACTTGCTGCTTTCAACTGGAACTATATACAGCAACCATACTTATACTCCTAACTCATTAAGGGACTGACAGCCTCCCTCTTATAACTGTCTGCCTGACCTCCAGCTCCGCCCCCTTCAGCTCTCCTTCAGCTCGCCCTAACAGTCCCAACTGTCTCTCTCTAGACTGTAACCCCCTTCTATACTGTAAGGGATATTCTCTAACACTCTAGACATTTCCTCATACAATACAGTATAATATATACAGTTGCCCTCCTTTACAAGTGGATCTTATGACAGGTGAATAAGGCTGTGTCTCCACTGCATAGTAATACGATCGTATCTTCACCGCTTTTAGCTTTTTAAAAGTGCCGAAGATAGGATCGTTCCTGCAGCCCCATAGGCGGCAATAGAAAAGATGAGCTGCAGTCTACTCAGCTCATCTTTCCTCTGCTCATCTTCTGGCGCCAGGGTATTATACAACATGTTGTATAATATGCTCCGGCGCTTTTAGTTTTCTTGGCGTCGTCCCACACAATACAATTGTATGGGTGACGTAAAAAGAAAAAAAAAAAAAAAAAAAGCGACCGTGTTTTTTTTACAAAGCGTGACAAAAAACACGGCCCTGCATCAGAAGAAAAACGGCTGCTTTCGGGCCGTTTTTTGTCCGTTTCAGTGGAGACATAGCCTAAGAAGGCGAAAAGGAAAAAAAAAATAAACGCAAGAAGGTAGTGAAATATCTTTACTTTTCCATATAAATGCTTTTTTTTATTCCCCTATGAATTTTTTTAACCCCCAAAAAGAATCCCTTTAAGGTACAAACTCATCTGGCATACGTATAACTCATGAGAAAGTTATTGACAGATTTATCTGCAGTGATTTAAAATGAAATTCTTTATATACTGTAACTATACGTCTTTGTAATTTTGTTACATGGAACAATTGAGAAAACTTTACTATGGGATTAGACTTTTTATCAGAAAACATCAGGCCCCTTTGGGGAAACAATACAAAGATTTCATTGTGTCTAAGAGTACTCAGCTATACATCCTCTTATGAGAAATGTCTGGAATCAATAGACCATCAGTCTCCCAATTTATTTCAGTTTTCTTTCTCCCTCAAGGCAATTTGTTCTCAGTGACAGATTCTGTTGACTACAGATGGACAAAAGTAATGTTTTTTTCATCACAAACCGTGAGCACAGAAGTAGAATCCTAAATATGTTTTTGTTCCTTTTCTTTCTCCAATTTTGATTTTTAACATTATATGAAACATTGTTAATAGTGTTTTAGCGATTTTTTTTTCGACAAAATTGAAAAACGAAGGTTTTTTTGGTGATCGAATTTTCCGATCTGCGATAATTAAAGGTTAAAATCTGAGCTCATCTATTAAGATCGCGCCTTTTTTGGGGCTTCCTGTAATTTTGGCGGCCAGCAAATCAGATTACAAAAAGAGCAGGGTGAGATTGTGTGCGACTATGATGGGGTGGGTTTTGGTTTCGATTGGCTGGAAAAAAACCATAACCTCGTTTTACAAGAACAGCGTTTTCCCGTTTTAGCCCCTGTCTCTCAGGCCCCATAGGGGGAAAGGACCTGGGTCTGTCTGTGGGGAAACAGCTCAGCGAAATTAGTCTTTTTCTCACAGAGAAACCTCATATTAGCTGTATCCGTCCAATTTGTTAGATTAGAGATTTTAAGAATTTATGTAGTTTGCTAAGAATTTTAAAGCAAACATCTACCGTGTAAATTCCCCGGCGGGGGGAGCGGGGGGGGGGGGGGGCCCCGGAACACAGACAAGCTCATCTATAAAGAAAATTGGGTAAAGTTCCCAAACTTAGTTGGGGCATTGTATGGAATATCTTTATTATTACATTTTCTATTGAAATATTTCCTGGTTTGGGCACCCCGAACTTATATTGGATAAACATAATTTCTAGTAATGCAGGGCCTTTGTTAGTCAAAACTCCATTTTTTTCATAAATTTCAGTAGGTGTTCATTTTAATTTTTTTGACTTTGAATATCCACCTTGACTTAAAATTACAAACCCGCAATCTTGTAGTCACAAAGGTTGTTTTTTTCCAAAAAATACCGTTTCGTACGAAAAAATCACATTAAAGTGTTTTTTGACTTTTGCGCACCCATATGTTCTTGACGCAAAACATCTCGTAAAAATCTTAAAACAGCAATTCTATATTCACCACAGGTGAATTGAAAGGTGCAAAAAATACCATTTATTATATCAAAACATAACAGATACGTGTTTTTTGGACTTTTGCCCAGTCCAGATTTGTTGATAGACACCTTGCAGTTAAATTTGAATCCAGCAATTTTGTTTTGATTAGAGGGATTTGAGAATAGCTGTGATTTGCCGTCTTTTAATAAGAGACTTTCCAAAACTATTCCATACCTTCTCAAATTTTTATATTTCTGGACATGGAGCGAAATGCAGGTGGTAAGCGAGCAAAGAGGGGGGTAGCACATGGAGGTAGAGGTACGAGAGAAGGTGCTCCTTCCAGTGCTGGCGACAACACGCATGCCAGCGGATCGTCAGTTGCAGGACCGTCAGGCCTGTCATCGCTGGGTCAGGGCCCTGTGAATCTAAGTAACGAACATCGTCGCCAATCTGTCCTTCAGTGGTTAATGCAACCTGCATCTAGCAGTCTTACCTCCTCGTCCTCCCAGTCACGGCCACAAATGTCGTCATCAGCATCATCAGCATCCGTCCAACATGAAGCGGCCCAAATGTCAACTCGTGTACCCACCACTGTGGATAATCCATTGTCTGAAGACCTCTTTGATGACAAAATGCGGTTGGGGTCAGAAGGCATGTTAAAAGATCAAGAGGATGATTTAGTCTGCTCTGACGCCCAGTTACTGATGCCATCAGAGGAGGTGAAGGAAGCCGGTCAATCGGCAAAAATCACGGGCGGTCGGCAACGCCTTGCAGTGCCCCTTGCTTGTAGCCCGCAGCTTCTGGATGCAGAAAGTCAGGACGACCAAGTCACCTGTGTTGATGATGATGATGATGATGATGATGACGACATTGCGGATCCATCCTGGTCTTTTCCGCAGAATTTGCTTGCGAGCGCTTCATCAGTGGACGAGGAGGAAGACGATGGGGTAGTGTCAATACGGGTCCCGCCACAGAAAGGGAGAGGGCGGTCGCAGAAGTCCGCTGATATGATTCCGCCAGCCACGGTCAGCGCAAACCCCGCTCCTCGCTTATCGCCGTCAAAAAGGTCCAGGACCTCTCAAGCCTGGGCCTTCTTTGAGCAAGCCTCTGATTCACCCAGCGATGTCATATGCCGCCTTTGCCGTAAACGCATAAGTAGAGGCAAGAACCTTAAGTGGTTAACCACCACCAACATGTCTAGTCACATGCAGCGAATGCATGAGTGGAAATGGAGGGAACACTTGGCCAAAAAAGGCTCGACTGACGCCGGGCCTCCAACCACTGTCACACCCTCTGTCTCCGCCTCCTCCTCCTCCGCCACCACCAAGCGTTCCTCAGCTGCCCATGTCTCTGAGTCATGATCAGGGATCAGCCTCCGCTTCAGCCTCCACCGTCGCCCGAGTACCACCAGCACCACCAGAGACCCATCCTACCCCTTCTCCTTCCGCCAGTTTGACGACCTGCACGCCGTACAGCGGTCAGTCTAGCAGCCAGCCTTCTGTCTTCCAGGTTTGGGATCAGAAGAAACACTTTAACCCAAACCATCCCATCCCAAAGCCAAAAGCCTGAATGTCGGCATTGCTCGGCTTTTGGCCTTGGAAATGTTGCCTTTCCGTCTGGTGGACACAGATGGGTTCCGCCACGTCATAGCCCTTGCCTGCCCCAATACCAGATGCCGAGCAGGCATTTCTTTGCCAGAAAAGCCGTCCCTGCCCTGGCCAGCCACGTGTCATCTAAAATTTCAAGCGCGTTGTCTGCATCTGTGTCCGGAAAAGTCCATCTCACCACCGACACATGGACTAGTAAGCACGGCCAAGGCCGCTATATCTCTGTGACAGCTCATTGGGTGAGCTGGGTGGATGTCTCTGGGGGTGACGGTGGCTCTCAGGCTCGGCGCACGCTCTTCAAAACCGCAGGGATGGTGCAGGGCTCTTTCCCCCAAGGTCCTCTGGTGGCATCCCGTGCCCAGAGACACCAGGCTGTGTTGAAATTAATCTGCCTTGGAGGACCGTCCACACACAGGTCAGGAGCTGTGGACGGCTCTAAGCAACGAGACCGATGGGTGACAAGAACCTTGTGCCAGGCAAGGTGGTGTGCGATTACGGGTGAAATCTGCTGGCCGCCCTTAAGATCGGTAGGCTGGAGCACATCCCTTGCCTGGCACATGTCATGAACCTTGTCGTCCAGAAATTTCTAAAGAGCTACCCGGGTCTGGACTGCCTGCTGAAGAAGGCTCGAGGTCTGAGTTCGCACTTTGCTTCGTCCCGCAGGCTGCGTTGCAGCGTCAGCTCGGCCTCCCCGTCAACCGTCTCATTGTTGACGTGGCAACACGCTGGAATTCCACCCTCCACATGCTCCAGCATTTGTGGCAGCAGCGCAATGCCATTACGCAGTACGAAGTGACACATGGCCTGACAAGCAGCGGTACGGACCTCGGGGTGTTGAAACCACCGAGAGTGGAGGCAGGTTGAAAGAGCTCTGCACCATCCTTACCAGTTTTGAAGAAGCCACCAAAATGGTCAGTGCGCACAATTACATTGTCAGCATGAGCATTGTGGTGATCTTAGTTCTGGAACGATCGTTGGACACTCTGAAACAACAGGTCCCGCCAGCGATGGAGGAGGAGACGGACACAGATGCGGACACGGAGCCTTTCTCTCCGTCAAATTCACAATGCCCGACAGTTTCATAATTTCAACGGTCTACATTAGGCAGTGGAACGGGGTCCAGAGCTAGTGCAAGGTGGCGCATCAGCTCTCAGGGTGCATCATCTCAGGCAAGCCAGGGCTGTGTTGAAGCTGTGCTGGAGGCAGCGGAGGAGGAGGAGGAGGAGGAGGTATTCCTAGACACCGATGTTACCGACGTCCCTGCCTTGGAAAGAGGTTGGCGCGACTGTGAGGCGGAGGAGGAAAGTGAGGAAGATCAGTGTGCTAGGGCCCCTCGACCCAGAGGCTTGGGAAATCAAGGCTCTATCTCTCACCTGAGTGCTTGGATGCTCCATTTCCTCCAACATGATCCTCGCATTAAGGCCATCAAATGAACAACAGTTACTGGGTGGCCACCCTCCTGGATCCCCGGTACAAAACAAAAATCAGCACTTTCCTTCCACCCACCCAAATAGAGAGTTAAAATGCAGGAAATGGAGACCTTGCTGATTGATCAACTGGAGACATCTGTTGCGTCTGCTTCACATTCCCCAAATGTCACGGTGGAACAATATCAGCGACGTGACAGCAGTAGAGTGCCAAGTAGGCGTAGCGGCAGCAGCAGGCAAGGTGGGCAGAAGCCTAATGGGTGACCTTGGCAATCTTTGTTTACCACCTCACCAACGCAAGCAATGCAGGGCACACATCCAACACACATAGAACAGCTTAAGATCATGGTGCACGACTATCAGCGTCTCAACACCGAAGTTTTTGCATTTTTTCCGGACCCAATAGACTTCTGGGTATCCAAAATGGACGAATGGCCCGAGCTGGCTCGTCACGCCATAGAGGTGTTGTCCTGCCCTGCAGCCAGCGTCATATCTGAGCGGACCTTCAGCACAGCTGGAGGAGTCATTACAGACAAACGCATCCGGCTTTCCACAGATAATGTGGATCGTTTGACTTTCATCAAGATGAATCAGGCATGGATCTCTGATGATGTTGTGGCCCATTGCCGAGGTCACCGATTAGTTGCGCGTCTACTTTACATTCCATTTCAAACAGAAATGTCCTCTTGAAAACTTTTTTTTAAAATGATCATTTCTTACTGCAATTTTTATTCTCTTTTCCCAACAGTTCATTTTGATGGTTTTGCTGTGAGGAGACTGTAAAAGACAGCAAGGTTTCATGACAACACCGTATTCCATTTACTCACTTTATCTTAAGAAGTTTTCGCATTGTCAATGGTTTTGAGGTCATGTTGCTGTGAGATACAGCAATAATCATGGTCCTTTGGAACAGAAATGTGACTTCTAAGTGGCATTTCTCCCTCACAATTTTTAATAGTGGCTGAGAAGTCATTTTTATAATTTTTTGGGTCATGCTGCTTTGACATGCAGCTATACTACAGGTCCTATTCTAAAAAATGTTGTTTCTAACAGACATTTGTTCTTCACAATTGTCAAGAGTGGCTCAAGGGTGATGGTGCTGTCAGAAACAGAAATAGGTAGGACACTGTTAATGGACACATATTGCAAAATGACTTGTTTTTGCAAGATCTTTAACATAGCTATCAATCCCTGTATTGAGACAACCCATTTAATACAATGAAAAAAAGAGAAACAAAGACATGATGGATTCCATCCTATTTTAAAAATGTGTTTTCTAGAATTAAAGTACTAAAAAACTTGCATGTACAAAATAGCTGTTAAAAAAAATTCCTCTGAATTGTACAAGGGAGGTACAGGAAAACTTGACCAGATGTAGGTTATTCAGAGAACATGGAGTATGGAGCACAGACAGAGAACAAAGTACAGAGACCATTTCCTCCAGCACGTTGAGTAAAATGAGAAAAAGAATGCCAAGATAAAGGGCACCTGGGTGTAACAGGAGCGTTAACCACCAGTATTTCCAAGTGAAGCTCAATTGGTCCACACTCATACGGAGGGGCAAGTGCTACCCAGGTATTGACTGTGTACAGAGGAAGGCTGGAGTTCTCACACTTCCGCTTCCGCACTCTGCTTCAGCACGACAGTTTTCGTTGCTGCGTCATCAGGGCATTTTAACCTGCGTGTTAATAGATGACGGACGCCAGCCTGGGCTTTCACCGCACCCACTAACTCCGGCCCTGGGTCATGCTGTGGCCCAGGACAGGTATAGTCAATGTCCAGTTCAACTAAAATGGTGGTTGAAGACTCCTTTTCCAGACTTTTAAAGTGGGGGTCATGCAGTTTGGGGCTCATGCGGGCCCAGGACAGTATCAATGTAGTGAAACTAAAATGTGGTTGAAAGACTCTTTTTGCGGCACTTTTAACTGTGGCAGACAGGTTTAATGGTCATTCTGCGGTACAGGACAGATATAGTTAGTGTCCAGTTCAACTAAAATGGTGGTTGAAAGACTCCTTTTTGCGGCACTTTTTAAATCTGGGGTTCATGCAGGTTTGGGGCTCATGCTGCGTTCCAGGACAGGGATATTCAATGTCCAGTTCAAGAAACCCATGATGGTTCAAATCATACTGCCTTCGGGCACTTTTTAATTTGTGGGAGATGAGGTTTAAGGGTCAGGCTGTGTACAAGACAGGGATAGTGAATGGTCTGTGACTTTTTTTTTTGTGACTTTTATAACCTAAGTGTGTTGCCTAAGATGTAGCACGTATCCATTTGATGTTGTGGATGTTAATTTAGTTCTCCAGCCTTGTTTGGGTGTAATAATGAAGGTTTGTTTGTTGCTCTCCCATAGACTTTAATGGTAATCGCTCATAATCGATGCTCACTATCGAAAAACCTTATCGATAGCGGCCGACTATCGATCGATCTCGATAGCCAACGCAATCGCTCAACACTAATTGTTAATCATGCTATAGTTAATCAAGATACTGATATTTGTAGATCTACCCACTCATTTGTGGTGAAATCAAAAGGCAGACTTGTAGCCCAAAAAAAAATCACCGCAGATGGACCCACCCTTTTTATCATCTGGCTGTTTTTCACACAACCTGCCCTCTCCAACCCTGCTTTAGGCTCCTACTTCCTGTGCAGTTTGTGAGTTTGTCTACAGCAGTGATTGACATTTCAGCTCTGCTAGCTGTGACTGTAGGGCTAAGTTCACACGTAATACGCCCCGCAATTATACCGGGACTTCGGGAGCTCGCGCCGACCGGCGTGTACTCCCGCGGAGACATTCATTACTAGCGGCGCGTATTCGCTGCTAGTAATAATTGACATGTCACTTATCTCCTCACGTGTCGTATTGTACGGCCAGGTAGAGAAGGCATAATCCATAGTTCTCTATGAGAACTGACTGTGGATTACTGTAATGACTGGGGCGCATTTCTCATATTTGAGCGCAGTATGCCACGAAATACGCCATGAAATGCACCCCAGTTTAACCCATGTGAACATAGCCTTGGAGAGCTCAGTAGCCTTTTGCCATCCCGTTTAGTAACACTGATAATTGGTGGTAATCTTTATTTACCCTTGCCTACATGTTTAAAGCTAATTAGTCAGATAGTAATTCCCCTTTAAAGACCAAAAATCCAGGCAGCATGAAGTCTCACTATTTGCTTCAGATTTAGACCATATGACAATTGGGAAAATCTGCTTATTATATTATAGAAGTCTTTCTGTTGTCTATATTTGGATATATTTCACTTACCTGATTGTTACCTGTAGAGAGAAGCTGCTTCCTGAGAATATGTTCACATGACAAGAATTTCTAGGCGATTACATGCGAATTCCACCTTGAAATCCTCGTTGAAAAGTGAAAGAAAATAATTCCCATTCACGTCAATAGAAAATCCACGTTGTAGTTCCTACAAAGCTTATTTTCGGTGCATGGTTTTCAAAGCTGACAAGCTTTGAACATGCTCATTCTTAGGTCATATTCCTGCAAAACGTAGAAAAAACCTATGAAATGTTTTTCAAAAATAGACTATATAAAAAAAAAAAAATTACAGACATGTAGAAACTGTTAGCTATAAAATAATTTCAGAAAATCCCAAAAATGCTACCATACGACACACAAGGTGTCAATACTAAATACAAATGATCACAGGTAAACGTTTGTCATACTCTCATATCCTGGGATATATTGTTTCAACAAGGATAGTCCACAGGTGTATGAACCTACATCCAGTGTCTCACGAAGAACAGAAAGGAAGTGGAAAAGCCAACAGATTATCAAACACACAATCATATAGGGTATATTTATTTTTAGGGTGAAGATGATAATTCCTTATTTAAAATTACCTAGCTGGTGGGGCAGTCACCCCAAAAGGGGTGGCCCTACCCTGTGGAGGCTGTCCCTATTACACCCTCAAGATGTACTGCTATATAGGGGAGATACCCATAACAGGAAAAGAACACAGTCACAGTATTTGTATAACAAAAAATGGCCACCATAAATAGTCAAAGGGTTTCAAGTCACGTAACCTATCCGACACGTTTCCCCTCAGTTTAAATAACTGTTCCTCAGGGGGGTTAAGAATAATTAGCTGAAGGGCAAAAAAGAAGAGAAATAACTATTTCCCAAACTGTGGAGAGGTGCTATCAACAAGACTCTCACAGATGACACGGGTGGCCTCACTGGAAAAACTAATTGAGATGAAAGCCAAATGATGAAGGCAATCAGCCCACTTAAATGCAACTTTCAGCGTCTTAGTGCACTGCACATGCGCATGATTTGATACGTCTGCACAGAAACTGCTCGACAGTGGAGGTCTTTAGGAAACAAGCCTGGCATAATAGAAACCACTTTATCCAGAGAGGCTATCCTGAACAACTAATAGGCAAAATGTACAGATATCCATTGAGAGGGAAAGTCTCTTGGGTTATAGCGATCTGCGGACGATATTACAAGAATTATTACCACCTTTGACACTCGGCAAGAAATCTATAGTTAAAAAAAACCAATTCCCCTACTCAAACTTGATCTAATAATAAAGTAAATGTCTGGTTTGTCTATGTAAATAAATATTATTATAATCCAGACCTCTCTAAATTCCTTCCAAAATTTCCAGTAATTACTTTTAAGAGGGGACTATCTCTAGGCGACAGTCTAGTAGACAGCCACTACTGCACTAATATACAGACTGGTACTTGGCTTAATAGGCAACCATTAGGCACCTTCTTATGTGGCACCTGTAAGGCCTGCCTGTCTGTAAAAGTCCCAAAATCTTTGAGTATGTCTTCTAAGGAGCTTTATTCTAGTAGAGATTTCAATAATTGTATAACTGCAGTAGTGGTGTATCTGTACCCTCCTATTGTTGGAAAGACAAAAAGCGAGTTCAGAAAGAGAATAAGGGAGCACATAAGTGATGTCATCCATAGGAGGGATACTCCAATAGCTAGACATGTTCATAAGTGTTAGGCTATGTTCACACGGCTTAAAATTGGACGTATTTCATTCCGTAATTACGCGCCAGAGTGCGCAAATTACGGCTGGAATACATCCAAGTCATTACGGTAATCCACAGTTCTCATAGAGAACTATGGATTATGTCTCCTCTCCTTGCTTGGCGAATCCGCCGGGCGGGGAGATAATTGACATGTGAATTACCAGTGGCGTATACGCGCCGCTGGTAATGCAAGTCTATAGGCCGGCGAGGTGCTGGCCACCCGCCCCCGGCCACACGGCGTAATTGCGGGGCGTAATTACGCTCTGCAAATACACCGTGTGAACCTAGCCTTATAGTGGAAATACTGATTGTTTATCTTTTTGTGTGATTGTGGAGGTTTTAAAAAAGTCGCCCAGATGAGGGGATTGGGATAGGCGCCTTCTGCAGAAGGAGGCCCAATGAATCTATGCGGACCTTAACAAATTTTATTTGAAGCCTGTTGTCTATCCACCCACCAAAGTTATCTTATAAATCCACTCTTGGGTATATTTATTGTATAGGTTGGGTGTAAAATATTTATATTCCTTTCCACTTTTTGACATTGATTTAAATGTATATTTTTGTGTTGTCTGGGGGCCTTTTTTAGAGGGTAATTGATTAAATATATACTTTTTTATATCGATATTGGCTTTTATTATTTGTGCCAGCTGCTAACTATGATAGCCATTCCCCTTCATGTAGTGGTGGCTATGGATTCTGCTGCTCTGACCGTTCTCCTCACAAAGCTCCATCTCCAGCTAGATGCTTGTGCAATATATGGTGGAGGATGCTAGATATTGGCGGAAGTTACATCTGTCCCCAGACCCCTCCTCCAGAGATTGCTTTTGCACGGACACAGGCGGAAGTTACCCAGTGCCCGGCACCTCATTATTGTTCCAGACACATGCGCAATACCTTTTATTTATAGGCGTTGTGATGGTAGCTGCTTCCTTGACAGCACGTAGTAAATCTTGCACATGTGTAGTGTGCTTTCTAATACACCGAACGTTGTCAGGCATCTATTTAAGTGGGTTGATTGCCCTCATAGTTTGACTTTTTTATCACCATTAGTTTTTCCAGCAAGGCCACCGTTGTCCTCTGTGGATGTCTTGTGGATAGCACGTTCATGTCCAGAGGGTGAAGGAGGAGCCACGTCCTTCTGTAGGTCCATGTCCAGAAAGTGAAAGAGCAGCCGCTTGTTCTAAATCAGTAGTAGTTGTCTGCCACCTTTTGTAGATGAGCTGTCCAAATGGTTATGTAGCAAGTATAGTTAAAAGAAGTCCTTCAATTTTAATCTAATAACAACTTGCTATGTTGATCTAGAGGAAGGTGAAAAATAACCCCTTTTTTGTTGGTTTGTTTCTGGGGAAAAAAAATCCTTCCTGACCCCAAACAAGGTGATTGGAATAAATCCCTGGATTGTTGTTACTCGAATCTACATTCATGTTAAGTGGTGGACGTTCGAGAGCTTTGTCACAAATCGGTGAAGATTGTTCATTCCTGGATGTTAGTGGAATGGGGCCGTTTTATATCAGACACTATCCTCCTGTTAGAAGACAAATCTACAAGTCTGAGAATCGGTTCTTAGATTTATTGTGCAGAGATG
This sequence comes from Phyllomedusa bahiana, assembly GCA_025379985.1. NCBI lineage: Eukaryota > Metazoa > Chordata > Amphibia > Anura > Hylidae > Phyllomedusa > Phyllomedusa bahiana. The sequence goes on from JAODAL010010265.1 coordinate 40,828, forward strand.
GAGAACAGGGGAGGGGTTAAACTAATGGTCAGGCTTAAAGTGTGTATAATTGATCAATAGTAACACTATAGATGTTGTTAGGTGTTGTTCTTAAAAATTGCCATTGGAAAGGTGGTCGGGGATTTCTGCACTCCACCTCGCTCCAGTCAACAAGGCGAAAAAATGGATGGGATTTGATGAATCTTATTGGCAGTCTGTCACATGGTGTTTTGCAGAGGAGCTGAAAATGAGAAAGCCCATTAGCCATTGGGTTATGTATTACTTTTAAGAAATACAAGGAAAGTAGCTTATAGTACAATGTTTTTGAGGGAAAAAAAGTCCACCAGATGGTTGTAATGTTTCCTGTCTAGCACCTGTTAAACATAAGATGAGAAGATCAGCTGGATATACAAACCGAGCGCTATGAGGGCTGATCTGTGATAGAAATATGCGAGATAGGGATCCTATGGGAACATGTGAAGACTTCCATACTGGAGGCCATAAGTATCAGATAATGTTCAGTGCTACTATCTATCTATCAATCAGACAGAAATGTTCCTTACCTCTGGAGCAATATAACCAGGGGTGCCTACAGCGTCCGCCACAGTGTCCTCCTCATACACATTTATTGCGGATAAGCCAAAGTCAGCAATTTTGATGTGTCCTATGTCATCAAGGAGGATTTTTTTCCCGATTTCAGGTCTCTGCATAGAGAAAAAGCAGGTCATCATTTTTAGGGATAATTCATAAACATTCTACAATAAAACTATGTAAAAAGTCAGCTTAGTGTGAAAAGTGGTAGAGGTATGCATGAACATATAACTAATTACCAATGTATGATGTCATGCTCCTGCAGAGAGTAGAGTCCGCAGACCGTCTCTGCCACAAAGGGTCTGTGAAGTAAAATGCAGAAAATGGATCTGTGGTGACATACACTATCAGACTACATATGATGATTCCACACGAGTTCAGTTCATGTCCATATTTTATCCACTGTCCTTTGCGTTAGGTCTACAAGGTACATGTAGCAGAGTTTTAAGGATCCCCCTGAATGATTGTTAAGAGAAATATACCTTGTTGTCTGTACATCAAATGGTGCCCAGTATGCAATTCTGTCAAATAGGTCTCCTCACAACATGTAGTCCGTAGCAATGATGTACTCTGTGGGGGTCTCTGTAGATGCCCGCATAGATGTTAGGAAGCGGTTCCCAGCAGAAATTCTTAGGACTTCTAGCTCTACAAAGATTTTGTCCTCCATTCAACTCTTAGTAATGTATTTGACTGCCAGCAGCTCTTCACTGGCCAGATGCAATGCCAAGATGACCTAGAAGAGAATAAAAACAGATCCGACCAAGAAGAATGTTTTTAAATAAGGAAATTGATTAATGAAAAGAATATGATTAAAGAAAAGAAGTAAAGTTTTGTCCACTTACTTTTCCATAGCTCCCCTCTCCAAGGGTTTCTTGAAATTGAAGATTATCAAAGTCAATAGGTTTAATTGTATTGACCAATTCTGTTGGGGATGGACTATGGCTTCTGGCACGGCAGAGTTCTTCTACTGGGATGACCGCCATGTTGGACGGTGGCTGAAGGCTTCCATTTGCTACGATAAAATATGTATTTAAAAAAAAAAAAAGAAATCCCCAAAATTCCATTTTAAGCAATCGTTAAGTAAATTAGAAGTAAATCATAATATTTGAGCATCATTGATCACATTTATCAAAGCGACATAGCAGAAAAAAATATATCCTTGTTGTTGCCCATGGCAACCAGTCGGAGCTCACATTCCATTTCTTTGATTGTTCTTCAACAATGGAAGCTGCATTGTCATCAGTTGCTATGGACAACAAGAACAGTGTTTAAAATATTTCTTCCTTACATGAAGCAGCCTGATATATATTATATCCATCTCATCCCCTCAGTCTTATTATACTACATTATTCCCCTCTTACCTCGCTGATCTTTCTCATGTGATCTGTTGGTGACAGAGATAGTACATGTACCTCTGTTTGGCAATGTGAAGTTTTCTGTACCCAGCTGATGGTCTTAAGGCCCTGGTCTGGCATAGATGAGCTGTCTCCTACATTGGACAACCCAGTCACTGTTGTTGCGAATTCTCTTCTCTACACCTACTGTATGTTTATGTTGGGTATTTGGCCACTGAGTTAATAACGGTCCACTATACACTGCTGCAGATCATTTGGGGCCTATTAGTTGTCAGATTATTAGGTAAACCTATAATAATCGTAAATTTTTTGGGAGTAAAGATTTATTTACAGACAATGGCTATAAAATCTTAGAAGAAAACTATTTCTCCTTCTCTTTTTTTTTTTTTTTTTTTAAATCCCGTTTTGCATTGTGTAGTTATTATGCGAGTTGTGACATTACAAACAATTAGGAATGAGTCTTGTATATAACAGCTTCTTGGGTAGGAGATAAATTGATTTGCCTCCACCTTTTATGCATTCTCATGTGGTAGTTGCTGCAGTTATTGCATAAAATTATATAATTGGTTTGTAGGCCTGAAAGGCGCTAGTAGAAACTTAGGGCGACATGTATGAATTCTGGCACTGATAAACTAGTTCTAAATTGCTTTAACTTAGTATAGACTGCACCAGAATGTATGAAGCTGTTCTTCTGCAGGTCATACATACAGGCGCAGTGTAGAGCCAATACCACAAGTCTGGCTCAGGCACCACCTTTACCCTGGTCTGTTCTTCTGCAGGTCATACATACAGGGCAGTGTAGAGCCAATACGATGGCTCAGGCAGACAACCTTTAACCTGGTCTGGGTGTTCTAACTGCTCTGCGCCAAAGTTTTGGCGTCAAAGAATCATAAATATGTCTACTTCTACTAATGTGGTGCGACGCCCCAATACTTTGGTGCGCTAAAAAGTGTCTGGGTGCCGTACCGAGGCCCTTCTCATGCCGAAGTTTGGAGTACGCCTGTTCAGACATCTATAGAACTGGTCTACTTCAGCTGTTTGAGGCCAGAATTCTGGCACAGCCCCGTTCATACATGTCGCCCTTAGAGCTGTACATTGCTGGTCTTTTGCTCCAGTGTGCAATTTATCAAACCATTCCTGAACACATTTTTGATATGTTGAGATGCATTATCCTGCACATACAGGCCACTACTATTAGGAAATACTATTGCCAACAAGGAGTTTACTTGGTCTGCAGCCAGTGTCGTGCTTAGGGCCCACCTGTGGAGTTGATTTTGATGTTCCACCTTACAGCTACTGTAGATGACTCTATATACCTCTTATAATTTGCCTCTTGCTTGTGCCTCTTTTTATCTGTCTTTCTGCCTCTAGCAAGGGTGAATTTGTAGTTGAAAAGCAACTCCTTGTCTACTGTGCTCAGTAGATATTGCTACATGTCAAAGTAAGATCCACAAGGTTTCCCAGCATCACACTGCATCTGCCAGCTTGGCTTCTACCTGTAGTACATTCGGTTTAATTTCTATCCCAGATAAGCAATGCCCATTAAGCCGGCTAGCCTTCTGTTACTAAACAAATCCAATGTTTAAGATCAAGGCCACCTTCTCATGTTCCTGTGCCCATTAGAGGTGCTCTGGCAGTGGATATGGCTCAGAAATGGCTGTCTTACGGACCTGCAACTTTATAACTCCAAAATCAGCATGCTGCAATGTTTTGTGTGTTCTGGTTTTATCATAACCTGCTCTAATTTTCTCAGGAATTTCTGCTCTTTTGTTGGATGGGACCAGATGGGATAGCTTTTGCTCCCTATGAGAATCAATGAGCAGGGGCGTAGCTAAAGGCTCATGGGTCCTAGTGAAAATCTTCAGCTTTGAGGCCAGTCCCATTGGGTATGACTGTGGACAAAATGGTTCCCTACTTGGTGATACCTGTGCAGTAGGGTGCCGCACGTCATTCTTCCTACTTTTATCAAGTTTAGCAAATACAAGGAAATTATACACCCATTTTATATCACACGTCCCCTTTTACAGACCTATCCTTAAATCAATCAGTCATATTTGCCACTTAAAACGCTTACAAAATTTCAATATAATAAGAATCATATCTTTCATTTTTCTGCTGTTGGGGCTAAATGAGTGTTTTTTTTTTTTTTTATTTGTGGGACAAATTGATGTTTTCATTGGTGCCTTGTTGGGATTTATAAGAGTTGTGGAACACTGGTGTGTTTTTTTTACTTTTTTGTTAGGCTGAATGAACACAAAATGGAAATCTGCCATGGTTTATTTTTTGTAGCATTCACCATTTGGATTAGGTAATCTTAAAAACTCTCTGTCTTTCAGGGCTGGGCAGCGCTCGGCTTGCAGGGAGGAAGAGTCTGCAGCAGCTGATCAGCGACCCCACCCTGATAGACAGTCTGCTAGGAGCTGTGTGAGTGACAGAAGTCTAGCCATTCCTGACAGGGGGCGTATCGCGCCAGCCAATGGGAGGACCCGGAGGCCGCTCCAATCAGCTACAGGGGCGGTGTCCAGGAAACACATTTAAACTCCCTGCTAGCTGAGTGCTGCGCCTGCGATATTTCCTGGCCGCCTTTATACCTGTGCTTATTGCTTGTTTTGTTTATCCGTATACCTGACCTCGGCTTGTTCTCCTGACCCCGGCTTGTCTTCTGATTTTGTACCTCGCTCCCGTTCGTGTTTGACCTTGGCTTGTTTACGTTTATCCCTCTGGTTCTGATTTATGGCTTTGGCGTTCCTGTTTTGGTATTGACCCAGACTGTCTGACTAGTCTTCCTTCTGATGGCCACAGCACTTTAGCAGCGCAGGGACTGTCGCCCAGTTGCCGTCTGCCGCCTAGGGCAGAACGTCAAGTAGGCAGGGACAGTGGGCTGGGTTCCAGTCAGGGCTCACTGTACCTCCCTTGACGTGACACTGTCATCATCTTTGCAGTTACCCACAAAAATGTACTGGGCCCACCAGAGTACCATAGGAACCTCCTTAGGGCCCAAGTTCAGACACAATAATGCCTAATATTACAGAGCCCCAACGGTCTAGCAGAAGACACCCTCATTTGCAGATGACTTTAAAACCAGTCACAAGGTATCCTAGGGAACCCTGAATATGCATAGATTACTTAAAAATTGCCCTGCATGAGTCCTGTTTAGATGTAGCGTAGGTCCTCTGCTGCGCCCTCAGAATGCTTTTCTCTGGTGGGCCCCAGGAACTTCAGTCTGACATTGCAGACTACTGTATACTGCGGTTTTTGGATTGGATGACAAGTGTAATTCTTATAATGAGTCATTTTCACTTAACAATGTGATTCTATATGCACAATGACATCTAGCTTGAGTTAACATGGATATCTGAAGTGTGTTTCCATTTTATTATTACATCAATTCAGAGTAATGCTCCATTAGACCTTGTGTTGTATTTTGGATTATATAGGGTGAATTAAACCTTGCAAATCAGTTTTGCCCACTGGATTGCTTGTAATCTGCTGATGACAGATATCGTGATTTTATTTTATCCAGTCCTATTTTAGGTCTCTTTGAGTATAAGCAAGACATCAGTGCACTCAATAGTGTATTTTTATTAGTTTTTTTCTAGCTGTATTTTTCTTGTATCTTGTTGGTAAACTGCCCAAAAACTGCTGCTTTGATACAAAGAGACACATTTTAGTCTTCCCTATATGGTCCCTACCTTTAATCTTGCCACTGGGTGCCACCTTGACAGTGCAAGGAATAACTAGTTTTTTGTTTGGAATGTTTTTGTATTATGACAAACCAAGACTGCTCTGGGAGAAGCCTTTTCACTTGATAAATAGTAGCAGATTATAATTTGGTTAGTTTTGGTAGATGTCCAAAGTGCCCATTATCTAATCTGGCACAACAGCTTATTATTATTATTTATTTTAGAGCGCCATTGATTCCAGGGCACTGTACATTCAAGGGGAATTACATACATAACAAATGTTGAACAAATACAATGGTGACAAAAATGACTAGTAACTGATATAGAGGAAAGAGGGCCTTGCCCGTGAGGGCTTACAATCTAGAAGGGAGGAGGGGAGGGACAGAAGGTGTGGGGTGGACATGTTTGTGGGCCGGTGTACTGGTGGTGGGGTAAGTGTAGGTTATAGGCTATCCTGAACAGATGGGTGTTCAGGTTGCTTTTGAAGCTGGTGAAAGTTGGGGAGAGTCTGATGTTTTGGGATAAGGAGTTCCAGAGAATGGGTGAAGCACGAGTGAAGTCTTGGAAAGGGTTGTGTGAGGAGCTGATGAGAGGGGAGCAGAGGAGAAGGTCCTGTGAGGAGCGGAGATTGCATGAGGGGAGGTATCTGGAGATAAAAGCAGAGATGTATGGAGGAGAGAAGTTATGGAGAGCCTTGTAGGTCAGGGTTAGTACCTTGAAATTAAATGAATTCGCTGGGCAATGGGGAGCCAGTGAAGGGATTGACAGAGGGGAGAGTCAGAGGAGTAGCGGGAAGAGAGGGGGATAAGACGGGCAGCAGAGTTAAGGATGATTTGGAGGGGAGCGAGGGTGCTAGCTGGGAGGCCGCAGAGAAGGGTGTTGCAGTAGTCAAGGCAGGAGATGATGAGGGCGTGGACTAGCATTTTTGTAGTGTCAGAGTTGAGGAACGGGCGGATGCGTGAAATATTTTTCAGGTGGAGGTGGCAGGCAGAGGTGAGGGCTTGGATGTGTGGTTTGAAGGATAAAGAGGAGTCAAAGGTTATCCCAAGGCAGCGGTCTTGTGGAGCTGGTGAGAGGGTGTAGCCATTAACAGTGATAGAGAGATCAGGTGGAGGGATGGAGTGGGATGGTGGAAAGATGATGAGTTCGGTTTTATCCACATTTAATTTTAAGAGATGGGAGGAGAAGGAGGATATGGACAATAGGCATTCTGGGATCCGGGAGAGAAGAGAGTTAATATCAGGACCAGAGATATAAAGCTGGGTGTCGTCTGCATACCAGGTGGTAGTGAAAGCCATGTGAGGCTATGAGCTGACCCAGGCCAAGAGTGTAGATAGAGAAGAGTAGTGGGCCCAAGACTGACCCCTGGGGGACACCAACAGAGAGCAGGCGAGAGGAGGAGGTGGTGCAAGGTGAGAGACACTGAATGTCCGTTCAGAGAGGTATGAGGAGATCCAGGAGAGGGCCAAGTCAGTGATGCCGAGGGAGGAGAGGATTTGTAGCAGGATGGAGTTGTCGACAGTGTCAAAGGCAGAGGACAGGTCTAAGAGGAGAAGCACAGAATAGTGGCGTGAGGCTTTAGCAGTTACTAGGTCGTTGGTGATCTTGGTTAGGGCGGTTCAGTGGAGGGGTTGGGTCGGTAGCCTGATTGGAGTGGGTCAAGGGGAGGGTTGGAGGAGAGGTGGGAGGACAGTTGAAGATAGACATGCTGTTCCAGGAGTTTGGATGCAAAAGGAAGTAGTGAGATGGGACGATAGTTGGACAGTGAGGAGGGGTCGGGAGATGGTTTCTTAAGGATAGGTGTGATTGTCGCATGTTTAAATGAGGAAGGGAAGATGCCAGAGGTTAATGATAGATTAAAAAGGTGGGTGAGGGCTGGGAAGATAACAGTGCTGAGGTCTGGGATGTGGTAGGATGGCAGTGGGTCAAGGTTACAGGTAGTGAGGTTGGATTTGGACAGTAGAGAAGAAAGGTTATTGTGACTAACAGTGGGAAAGCAGGTTATGGAATTGTTCACTGGGGACTGTGTCAGGGTAAGGGTGGGTGGTGGCGATGGTGGAGGTATAGGGGTGGGTAGTGGGGACTGTGGGGTGAAGCTTTCTCTGATGAGGTTGATCTTATTTAAGAAATGAGTGGCAAAATCGTACGCTGATAGGAGAGATGGGGAGGAGGTGCTGGTGGACGAAGGAGAGACTTGAAGGTGTTGAATAAATGTCTGGGGTTGTGAGACAGGGAGGATATGATGGTGGTGAAGTAATCCTGTTTGGCGGTGGTGAGTGCAGACTTAAATGTGTGTAGCGATGGTTTGTATGAGGTGAAGTAGTCGGTGAAGCGGGTTTCTTCCAGCGGCATTCAGCAATTCTGGAAGCTCGCCTCAGTTGTTTAGTGGAGGCTGTGTGCCAGGGTTGTCTGTTGATGTTTGGGGTTCTGTTGTGTGTGAGAGGAGCAAATGAGTCAAGGGTGGTGGCGATTGTGTTGTTGTAGAAAGCAGTGGCTGCATCTGGGTTGTCAAGTGAGGATATGGTAGAAAGAGGTGCAAGAGAGTCAGCGAGTTTGCGAGGGTTAAGGTTTTGTAAGTTCCTGTGGGGGTGTACTAGATGTGAGACAGGAGGAGCAGAAGGAGTGGAGATGGTGGAGAAGGTAATCGGGTTGTGGTCACATATGGGTTGAGGGGAGTTTGAGATGTCCGGGGGCAGAGGCGGGTGAAGATGAGGTCCAGCGTGTGTCTGTCTGTGTGGGTGGCTCCAGAGGTCCACTGTGAGAGGCCAAAGGAAGAGCAGAGTGAAAGGAGTTTGTTGGCAGTAGAGAGGTGAGCATCAATTGGGATGTTAAAATCTCCCATGACAATAGTGGGTATGTCAGTGGAAAGAAAGTGGAGAAGCCAGGAAGAAAAGTGGTCAAGGAAGGTAGTGGCAGGGCCTCTGGACGGTAGACCACAGCCACTTGCAGGTTGGAGGGGGAGTAGATGCGGACAGAGTGCACCTCAAAGGAGGGGAGGGTAAGGGAGGGGAGAGGTGGAATGGGAACAAAGGAGCAGGTGTCAGACAGGAGAAGGCCAACACCTCCTCCATGCTTGTTATCGGGGTGGGGAGTATGGGAAAGTTGGAGACCGCCAAAGGAGAGAGCAGCAGGGGAGACTGTGTCAGAGGGTGTCAGCCAGGTTTCTGTTAGATCAAGGAAGAGTATTGTGTGTGAGATGAATAGGTCATGTATGTAGGTGAGTTTGTTACATACAGACCGTGGGTTCCAGAGAGCTCCAGGGAAAGAGAGAGAGAGTGAGCTGGGATCAAGGGAATGTGTTTTAGGTTGAAGTGGTTAACAGAGTTTGTAGGGGTAAATGTGTTTGGAAAGCAAGAGACAATAGTAGGAATGTTCTGGGGAGGGGGGGGGGGGCTGGGTTAGGAGGTATGTCCCCAGCAGCCAGGAGCAGCAGATAGAGGGTGAGCAGGTGGGAGTAGGATAGACTGTAATTTGCTTGGGTCTGTTTGGTGCGGAGGGCATTGATAGTGGGAAAGAGGTTGGTGGCAGCAGTCAGATGAGAGGGAAGAATGCAGGGAGAGATATAGAACTCATTGCCCAGCAAAGGGGTGTGGGGATAGGCAATTAGTTTCAGGAAAATGGAGGTTGAGATAATGGAGGGAAGGAAAAGCATGGTGGGAGATAGGTTAGCAAACTAATAGTTGAAAAGAATTACAGTAGCTGTTACCTTGCCATCCTTGTTCAATCCTGGTAGAAGTCTGGTTTTTAAGTCAACTACTTAGAATGGCCACTTTGAATAAGGCCGCAGTGACCAAGTCACAAGCAACCCCTAAGCTTGGATTTATACAGACTGAAGATCAGACAATCAGAAGTGAAAAGGAGGTGGGAGGGGTCGACTCAGTTAATTAGCAAAGTGAGGGAAAGTAGGAAGTCGGATAACAGGATGAGCTGCGCTGGCTCCATACAAACCGCAGGGGATGGGGGTAGGGGAGGTGACAGTGTGATGATCACAAATTATAACATAGTGAATATGCAGATCAAAGGAACATGCAGGGAATGCCAGTTGAGAGTTGTAGTTCAGGAGATACATACCTGTGAATGAAAAAGAGGGTTGATCAGAAGGAAAGGAGGAATTCATGGAGCTGCATAATGGTTTCTGGTTTTAAGTCAACCACTTAGAATGGCCACTTTGAATAAGGCCGCAGCGACCAAGTCACGAGCGACCCCTAAGGATGGAGCTTCATTAGCTGAGCTGGATTAATCCAAACGATAATGACCATTGATACTTACCCTCCTCACTCCCAGGTTCTTTCATCTCCAAACACTGCTGCACTCAGCCCTGACACCATCCAGCAGTAGGCTGTATGGTGCTGTAACATTCAGAACACCCTTTTGTGCTTGCTCCTGGAGCTGAAGTGAGGCCAAGAAGCAAGAGGATTCAAAGTAAGGGAGAGTTTGGTCAATCCTGAAGGCCATGAAGGAGCAAAGATCCAAGCAGGGATTGCTTGGTTCTTTGCTCCTTCCTCTGTGATATAGGTGTTGCTACAATTATGTTAGTTCCACAGGAAATTAGTTTCAAAAGACCTACCTAGCTGTACGACAGGGCTGGGATATGGTAAGGTGCTTGAGTGTAGATAACCATGAGTAGTAGGATATGGATGGTGGTTGAGGCAGGTGTTTTATATGGCCAGGAAATATAGATTTACAAGAGGTTTTTAAGTAATTTATAAGTTTTGTATATGTAAAGAATTTATAATTGTTTAGATTTTTATTTCTGTGTGAAAGATGTTAGTCATGTTAACATATCAGAATTAAAAACTCCGATATGAGGAGCAGACGACATTGATTTCACTTGGTTGTTGCATTTGAAAATCCAGGTCTGGAGCACACGTGATGGAGAGGTGAAGAGCAGGAATTGATCAAGTGGGACCTGTCTGGCTGGAGTTCTTTCTGGATTCCTCTAGGATGTTCTTTCTCCAACACTGTGTTCAACCATTTGGCCCTTTTTTTGTCTATATACTGTGGCTAAAGGAGTATTCACCTCCTTTTGTTGATCCATGTACAGTGGGTGATGAATCAGCCGCCTCTTTCTGTAGCTCCATGGCTGCTTCCTTCTGTGGGTTCATGTCCGGAAGGTGAAAGAGGAGCCGTGTCCTTCTTTAGGTCCATGTCTGTAAGATGAAAGAGCAGCCTCTTCCGTCTGTCTGTCCAAAATCGATAGTAGTTTGCCACCTTTTGTACAGTAGATGACCTGTCCAGATGGTTACATAGCAGGTATGGTTAAAAGAGGTCCTTCAATTTTAACCTAATAATGACTTGCTAGGTTGATCCAGAGGTAGGTGAAAAATAACCCTTGATTTGTTGGTTTGTCCCTAGGAAATAAAATTCCTTCCTGACCTCATATATGGCGACCGGAATAAATCCCTGGATTTTTGGTGCTCGAATCTACATTGATGTTAATTGGTGGACATTCGAGAGCTTTATCATGAATCGGTGAAAAGTGTACATTCCTGGATATTAGTGGAATGGGCCTGAGTTATATCAGCTGCTTACTCATCATTCTCCTCTTAGAAGACAAATAAGTCTGAGAATCAGCTCTTCACTCCACCTCGCCCCAGTCTACAATTTGGGAAAATGGATGGGATCTGATGAATCTTATTGGCAGTCTGTCACATGGTGTTTTGCAGAGGAGCTTAAAAATGAGAAAGCCCATTAGCTATTGTGTTATGTATTACTTTTAAGAAATACAAGGAAAGTAGCTTATAGTACAATGTTTTTGAGGTGTTCAAATCTTCTGCGATATGTGGTATTGTAGCGAGCAGCGCCGCGCTCCCGTGCCTCCTCTCCGGGGTCCCTGCCCGGGACGGGTAGCGCTGCTGACCGCGGGACGGGCCACGGGCGCACTCGTTCCAATCACTCACCTGACCTCGTTCCTGCTCTGTCCGCGCCTTCTGCCGGCCGAGGCGTGCGTGGCCATTCCCTAGCGCGCGCGCTCGTCCTTGTAAATTTAAAGGGCCAGCGCGCCGATAATTGGCTGGTTGCCAGGTGCTGCCCCTATTTATTGGTGATGTCAGCGGGACTTCCTTGCTGGATCTATGTTTCCCCGAGCCTTAGAGAAAGCGGTCCTTAATGTGTATTCTCACCTTACCGTGTACCAGAACACTTGCTACGTTTCTCGACTCCGAACCTCTGCCGCCTGCCCTGACCTTCCTGCCTGTCCACGACCACGAACCATTGCCGCCTGCCCTGACCTTACTGCCTGCCCACGACTACGATTCTTGGATTACGATTCGGTACCTCGCTGCACCTCGGCCGCCATCGCAAGCAAGTCACGCCAGGGGTAGCGACCTGGTAGCCTCACGCCGCAGCAAGTCCATCCCGCTTTGCGGCGGGCTCTGGTGAATACCGGGGGCTACTTAGACTCCGCTCCCTGGCTTAACTATCATCGCTTGCGGTGGTTCAGAGGATCCACTACCCAGCCGTTACAGGTATCCCTCCTTACAATCCTCCCATCATTCTTTTTTTATCTCATCCTGCTCACCGCTTCTACAATATTGACGGTATTAGGATCAATTCCATATCGAAAAACAGGGACATCCTCCTGCAGTGACTGGTAATAGTCGTCGAGTGATCCTTGGCTATAGAACAGCTGATCACCTACATATATGGTATATAGGATGACGCCGAAGGAAAAGAGTCCCCCAGATGGTTGTACTGTTTCCTGTCCAGCACCTTTTAAACATAAGATGAGAAGATCAGCTGGATATACAAACAGAGCGCTATGAGGGCTGATCTGTGATAGAAATATGTGAGATAGAGATCCTATGGGAACATGTGAAGACTTGCATACTGGGCCATAAGTATCAGATAATGACTCAGTCCTACTATCTATCTATCAATCAGACATAAATGTTCATTAACTCTGGAGCAATATAACCAGGGGTGCTTACAGCGTCCGCCACTGTGTCCTCCTCATACACATTTATTGCTGATAAGCCAAAGTCAGCCATTTTGATGTGTCCGATGTCATCAAGGAGGAACTTTTCCGGTTTCGGGTCTCTGCATAGAGGAAAAGCAGGTCATCCTTTTTAGGGATAATTCTTAAACATAGTATTCTACAATACAACTATGTAAAACGTCAGCTGAGTGTGAAAGGTGGTATGTGAATGTCTGAACATATAACTAATTACCAATAGATGACGCCATGCTCGTGCAGATAGTGGCGTCCGCAGACCATCTCTGCTGCAAAGAGTCTATGAAGTAGTAGGAAGAAAATGGATCTGTGGTTACATACACAATCAGACAGACAATATCTGATGATTCCACACAATAGCCCGGTTCATGTCTTTATTTTATCCACTGTCCTTTGCTCTAGGTCTACAATGTACATGTAGCAGAGTTTTAAGGATCCTCCTAAATGATTCAGTTATAAGAAATACACCTTGCTGTTTGTACATCAAATGGTTCCTAGTATGCAATGCTGTCAAACAGGTCTCCTTCAACCATGTAGTCCATAGCAATGATGTACTCTGTGGCGGTCTCTGTAGATGCCCGCATAAATGTTAGGAAGCGGTTCCCAGCAGCAATTCTTAGGACCTCTAGCTCTACAAAGATTTTGTCCTCTATTTTACTCTTAGCCATGTATTTGACACCCAGCAGCTCTTCACTGGTTGGATCTAATGCGAAGAGGACCTGGAAGAGAATAAAAACAGATCAGACTAAGAACATTTTTTTTTTTAAAAGGGAAATTGATTAATGAAAAGCATATGATTGAAAAAAGTAAAGTTTTGGCCACTTACTTTTCCATGCCCCCTTCCCAAGGGTTTTTTTGAAAATTTAAAAATTTTCAAAGTCAAAATTTAATTGTAGACCAATTCGGGGGGATGGGATAACTTCTCATGGCCAAGGCCCTTTGCTGGCAATGACGCTTGTGGGGGAGTGGCTGAAGGCTTCCATTTGCTAAAATATGTTTCTTTTGTTCAACCAGAACCCCAAAACCGAATTTTAAGCATTTACCATACTCTAATTTCTTCTATGAACCAAAAATAAACTTAAGGTTTCTTTTGGACCAAACACAAAATTGCTGTTTTATTTTACCCCCCTATTTGGGGCCCAAACTACCCCTCTAGGGGGAAATTTTCCTACCTATCTGGGGGGAATGACCTTCTACCGGGGGAAATACTGCCTACCACACCTAGCGGAAAACTACTATGGGGGCCAATCCTCCTACCTAGGGGAACTACCACCACCGGGGCCTAATATGCCCCCCCAAAAAAAACCTGAGGAACTACTTTCCTACTGGGGCCTAACTACTGGGGTGCCTACCCGAGCCAAATTTCTATGTACCTATGGCCTATCTACCCCACCTGGGGCCAATCTCTACTTAAAGGGGTGGACTTAACTTCTGCCTACACATCAATCTGCTTGGGGCCTACTTATCTACCTAGGGTTTACCTGCCTAACTTCGGCCTTACCCATTTATCTATCTAACTAGGGCTTGCCTACCAACCTTCCTGAAGCTCCTAGGGGACTGCTTATCTACAAGGGGGCTATTATCGGAGGTCCATTCAGTTTCTGCTGCCCTAGGCATTTTAGTACCCTCAGCCCAAAGTGTTTGTGTTTCTGTATTTTACAGAATTTTCCCCTCTGGACTGTCTGACGAGTGTTCTCACTTTATGTGAGAATAACTTTTTTAAACTTTTACCTATCTAGTGATTCAGAGATTTGTTTTCTTGTGACACATTGTGCTTTAAGGGCCACATGTATGAAAAATGTCTGTTTAAAACTCACTCTGTTGCCCATAGCAACCAATCAAAGTGCCCTTCTCATTTTTCCAGAGCACTATATGAAATGAAAGGGGAACTCTGATTGGTTGCTATGGGCAACAAAGTGAGTTTTATACCTAGATAGTTTTCATACATGTGGCCCTAAGTTCATAAGAATTTTTGGTCCAAAAAGTCCTTGTTTGTTTGTGAAAAATTTACCATTTCCAAACTTCAAAAATTTCTGCATATAAGACATAGATAGTTATTCCACTCAAAATAGTTTATAACTAGCATCTACCATATGTCCACTGTAGGTTGGAATGATTTTTTTAAATGTCATTCTTATTTTTTTACGACATTAGGGGGCTTAGAAATTTAGTAGTAATGTTTCACATTTTCTTGAAAATTTGCATTTTCTTGAAAATTTGCATTATACCTTTTTTTTTTTTTTTTTGGGACCACTCCAGTTCTGACCTGGCTTTGATTGGCCTGTATGTTAGATACCGCCATAAATGACTTCATCTAAGAAACTACACCCCTTAAAGTCTTCAAAGCAGCATTTAGGAAGTTTGGTAACTCTTTATGTGTTTCATGGAAATTAAAGCAAAGTGGAGGAGGAATTTCAAAATTTAACTTTTTTTGCAGATCTTCTATCGTGTTCTTGTGAATAATGGATAAAAATTGATGTGTTCAGGAAATGCAATTTAATATTGATTCCCCAGATTCTGGTGTTTTCAGAGATCTCATTTGTGGCCCTAGTGCACTATTTGGCTCAACCACAAGCCTCAGATTAGAATGAGCATCTACCAGACTCTTGGGTCTCCTTTTCATCACGATTATTATTTCGGCACCATTTCAGGTTTGCTCTATACTGACACACGAAGGTGCTAAAATTTAATAAACACCCCTAAAAAGACAAAATATTGGAAACTACACCCCTTAAGTAATATATCCAGGGGTGCAGTTAGTATGTCGACCCCACAGGTGTTTCACAATTTTTTTTTTTTAGCATTAAGCTATGAATATGAAGAATTTTTTTTCCAACAATCTGCAATTTTATCTGAAAATGTTTCATATTTACAAAGAATCCTGGAAAAAAAGGACCTGAAATTTTGTTACACAATTTCTTCCACATTTGGCAGGACCCTATATATGGGTGTAAACTGCTGGTTGAGCGCATGGCAGGGCGTACAAGGGAGGGAGCGTTATTTGGCTTTTGGAACGCAGATTTTGGTGGGGTCATGTCGCATTTGCAAAGCCCCCAAAGTACCAAAACAGGTGAAACCTTCCAGAAGTTACACCATTTTGGATTCAACACCCTTCGGGATCTCATCTAGGGGTGTATTATGCATATTGGGCGCACAGGTGTTCCATACTTTTTTAGCATTGGGCCATGAAAATGGAGCTCTGTCATTGTTTTTGGGGTTTCAATTTTACAGCGTTTGTCGTGCAGTGTAAATGACATGATAACTTTAGTATGGGGGTCAGTATAATTGCAATGATATACATTTTATATAGTTTTTATGTTTTATTACTTTTACACAATAGAAATAGATCTATAAAAAATTGCGTTTTTATGTTCTGTTCTGACTGCCATAACTTTTTTTATTCTTCTGTATACAGAGCTAATTATGAGCTTGTTTTTTGCAGGATGAGTTGATGTTTGTATTGGTACCATTATGGGGAGCATATGATACTTGGATCACTTTTTATTAAGGTTTTTGTAAGGCGTTTTGAACAAAATACAGCAATCCTAGTAGTGTTTTTTTTTATTTTTTACAGAAGTCACCGTGCAGTATAAATGACATCCTAGTTTACAGCGATACCCAATTTGTATATATTTTTTTATGCTTTAATGCTTTTTCACAATAAAAACACTTTTATTCAAAAGAAAACACGTTTTTGCATCGCCACAGTCTGAGAGTCATAACTGTATTTTTCAGTGTACAGAGCTGTATAGCAGCTTGTTTTTTTGTGGGATGAATCTGTTTTTATTGGTATAATTTTTGGGGGACAAGGCTTTTTGATCGCTTTTAAATCCGTTTTTGGAAGACATTGTGAAGAAAATACTGCAATCCTCGTAGTGTTTTTTATTCTCAACAGTGCTCACTGTGCATGACCCTGAGCACCACTGAGGCTTGCTCTGCGCCAAAACAAGCCAGAACCCCCTCCCTTTCACCTCTTACCCGCTGCTCGTGACCAGCCTTCATGAAATAAATACTCCGACCACCGATTGGAATGAAATGGCCACAGCAGCCGTTTATTAACAAAAATACAACATACAACTTTATTTGCATATAAATATATATACATAAATAACCATCTAATAAATACATACACATTAACCCAAAACTCAACCCAACTGTAACCAGGCAACAACGTGCCATTCCCACTGGGGCAGAGGTCCTTGGAGCTAAAAAACGACCTGGCGACCAAAAATCCCCGAAGGGACAAACCATCCTACCCCCAGCCGCATTACACTGACTCGGAGGTCCAAAAGCCATACTAGATGGCTCACCCAATTCGCTCTCCAGGGATACCAGCCTGAAGAGCCCCACCTTCGCCAGGCCGGGTCAAACGTAGACCAAAAACTGAGGAAGTCATATACCTAATGACTCCATCACCCAAACTCCTCATCCAACTCCAAGCACCCCTGCCGCCACCACGAGCATGCCATGAAACCTCATGCATGCGAGGCCCCCACCAAGCCAATTGCCCTCTCGATGCCTTCCTGTATACCTAACGCCCACAAATCAAGGCCCACTGCCGTCAGGTGAACCCCGTCTGATCTCCACAAATTCCTCTCACCCGACTCCAACTCAATATGCCGAATCAACACACCACCATTCCTGGCCACAAAACCTGCCACCGCCCGGTTCACTTTTACTCTCGCCCGATTTAAACTATCCACAGAGCGAGCTCCCCTCCAGTGATGCCGATACACGATGTCCGACCATACCACAACCATCTCCGGAAATTCCGCCCACAAACGCAAAAGGTCCCCCTTGATACTACGAATCAGCTCCCTAGAGGTCACTAAACCCAAATCATTCCCCCCTACATGCAATACCAGGACATCCGGAGGTCTAACCAATGCCGCAAAGCGCATGACTTCGGGCACAACCCACATCCACCGCATACCTCGCCTTCCCAACCACCGCACTGACGCCACATTCCTCGGTATCCCCAACTGACGCCCAGTCGGCCGAAGCGCCGCCTGCTCCGCTCCCCAATAGACGTACGAGTGACCCAGGATCCAGACGAGGAGAGGGGAATGTTCTATAATGATAAAACAGAAAACCACAACACATGAAAAACAAACCCTCCGTCCTGCATCCCTCCTTTATCCCCCAACTTCATGTCACCAAATGTGGGCGGACATAAAGTCTGTACCGATCGGACTCCCAGCGCCCTATCCTGCGCACTACATCCGGGCTCAAACCCCAACCCGCAGCCTCTGTGGCTGCCCCAATTCGAAACGAGTGCGGTGCGAAACCCTTTGGGTCTAACCCTAATGCCACCACGCATCTCCTAAAAACTGCCGTGAACTGAAATCGCGACACGAAAGACCCATCCTCGTGAACCAGGAGCGGCCCGCAAGAGACCCTCCGCAAGGCCCGGAACGCCCACACTCGCTCTACTGGGCACATTAAGGCCCCGGGAACCCGCCTCAAGACCACTCTTTTTCCCTTGCCTGCCTGGTCCGTTTTAGATCGCCGAATCAAAAATCTGACCTCACCCCCGCTAACCTCCACATCCTCAGCCTGGACCCCTCCCCCTTTGCACCGACTAGGGGACACCAGCTCCCCTATTCTCAGGGCCCCGAAAAAGGCCAAAGCAAAAGCCAGGTGAAATAAAGTCACTTCATACCCAGATGAAGCAACCTCCTCCAAGACCGACCCGAGCCGCTCCAGGAGCGCAAAGACCACCGGCCTCCTGGTATCTCTGCTGCTCCGCCCTTTTTTCTATAACCCCGCAAGGCTCGGGACACGACAAAGTCCTTCGTCACGTCCCGTAGCCTCCGCATCCTGAACCCAAAGGCCAACCCCGCCACAAATCTGGACACCCTAGACACTGACCACCCTTCCCTCTGGCATTTAGCCAGAAAACATAACAAGGCCCCTATACGATCCTCATCCGAAGACACCTCCCCCAACGTCCTGATCCAGTCGGCCCATTGCACCCACACTGCCTCGTACGCAGCCCAAGCCCCACCTGACAGCGAAGACCGAATCAGGCGTCTGGCGTCTCGAAGGCCACGGCCCAAAGGTGAGTCGGGCACTCTTCCCCACACACTGAAGCCGACGGCGCAAGATTCCGGAACCGGTCCCACTGCAATCGAGAGAGAGTCAGCCACCGAATTCCTAACACCCGGTACATGTTCCGCCCGCACCCAGGAATTTAATTCAAAGCAGCGCAGCACCAGCACCCGTAATACACGCACCACCGGAGGAGACGACGCGGTAAGGTTATTGATGGCCTGAACCACACCGAGATTATCACAAAAGAAACGGACTTTCTGGTTACGGAACTGCTCCCCCATAACTCCACCGCCACCACGATTGGAAACAGCTCCAAAAAGGCCAAGTTCCGAATCACCGGCAGCCCGCTCCACTCCGCCGGCCAAGAGGCCGCACACCACCTATCACCGCAAATTGCTCCAAACCCAGTGCTGCCCGCCGCATCAGTAAAAATCTCAATCTACTGGTTCGACATTTCTTCCCCTAGGATAATGGACCGACCATTGTAGCTGACCAAAAACTCCGCCCAAACTTCGAGGTCTTCCCTGTGCTCCCTAGTCAGGCGCACAAAGTGATGAGGCTTCATGATACCCAACGTAGCAGCCACTAAACGCCGACAAAAAACCCGCCCCATAGGCATAATCCTGCAGGCAAAATTCAGTTTCCCCAGCAAGGACTGCAGCTCTCTCAGTTGTATCTTACGGAGATGACACGCCTTCCGCACCTCGAACCTCAAAACCTGCAGCTTATCCTCAGGCAATCTGCATTCCATTTTAATGGAGTCGATACAAATCCCCAGGAACTTCATACAGGTATCCGGGCCCTCCGTCTTGTCCGCCGCTAAGGGAACCCCAAAGTGATCCGCCACCCATCGCATTGTTTGCAGCAGCGACCCACACACCGGGGAACCCGCCGGGCCCACGCAAAGAATATCGTCTAAATAATGAATGATGGACCCCAAACCGGAAACATCCCGCACCACCCATTCTCAAAAACGAGCTAAACGCTTCAAAATAAGCGCACGATACAGAGCAACCCATTGGAAGGCAACGATCAACAAAAAACTGGCCCTCCCAGGAACAACCTAACAACCGCAGGCTATCCTCCCGCACTGGCAACAAGCGAAACGCAGACTCAATGTCTGTCTTTGCCATCAATGACCCCGACTCGAATCGCCGAACGAGGGCAACCGCTTCATCAAAAGAAGTGTACACAACTGAACACCATTCCGGAGCAATCCCATCATTACCCAATTGCCCCTTTGGGAATGACAAATGATGGATGAGCCGGAACTTGTTTGGTTCCTTCTTTGGCACCACCCCCAAGGGCGACACCACTAGATCCGGAAAGGGGGGTTCCACAAAAAGCCCCGCCATCCTCCCCAGAGCCACCTCCTTCGCCAGTTTTTCTGACACTACCGAAGGGTGTTCCCTCGCCGACCTCAAATTCCGCAAAGAAAAAGGTACAACATGCCCCGGAGGGGGAATCCAGAACCCCTGCTCAAAACCGTCACCCAACAACCGCGCACCCTCCCTATCCGGATATCTGGCCAGATACGGCGCCATCGCGAGAACCTTCACCGGCGTCTCCCCCTTGGCCACCTGAACCACTCCCTTTTGCTCGCCCTTTTTTGAAACACTTGGAGACCGGATGGGACGCGCCCCCGCAGAACGAGCAGACATGTTTAAACCGGCAGCCCGAACCAAACTTACATTGGCCACTATTGAACTGCCAACACGCTCCTCCCTTCTGGGCCCCCGCCTGGCCACCCGCGCCGGATCCTCCTGCCAATCCACTTTGGCCGGTGGACCCGGCCCCCCCTTGAAAGGGCTGCCCAAACTTCGTTGGAGCCATTACTCGAAGCCACAGGCCAATGTCCTTATGGCCTGTAACCAATTTGTGAATGTCTGCGGAATCAACCGCCAATGACGCTTCTCCTCCTCCTCTTTCTTGCTCTCCTCCTTTTTGCCCTTGTCCAGATTAAACTTCTCAAGGGGCAAAAGGGAAAAGATCTCCACATATTCATCCTTCGTTATCTTATCCCTAACATCGTGCTTCAAATGAGCCCCAAGGGGGCCCTCAAAGCAAACGTAAACCTCGCCCCTGGCCCGGTCGTCCAACCTGACGCTGTCTTGTGATTCCTTTTCTGTCTGCACTGAAACCATGACACTCGCCCCAGACGACCTGCCTGCAGGTCTTCCCCCGGACCCTTCAGGTACTCCCGGACCAACTCCGATCGAACTCTGCAAAACCCAGGCCTCAGCCGACGACACCCCCCCTCGGTCCTCAAAACGCCCCAGCAACTCACGCAGAGCCGCCGCCAACCCCCCGGGTTCCTCCGCCCCGCTCGTGGGCCCCTCTATTGAGCCCGACAGGCTCAAAGCTACGCCACCCTGACCCCCGCTTGCTACTAAACCCCTCAAAATAGGCGGAAACGAACACGACAAAGAGACACACTCACCAGGCTGCGTGGGGGCTGTGAACCCACCAGCCGTTGTCCCGGAATTTTGCACGTTGCTCCTGAAGCATCTCCCATCCTCCGCCACCGCCCTCTGGCCCGGGTCCAGGCCTTCCAACCCCAGGATGGGGAGGCCGACCGGCGCAGGCCGCTGAGAACGGGCCGGTGACTGCCATGCCCTTGGCAGTGATGCTGCTTCCTCCACATCCGAACCACCTGGGCCAGCCGTCCGCCGCCCGTCCACTTCGCACGTCCGCCCCACGCTATCCGGTGAATGTGGGCACCCCCTGGATGACTGGCTACCCCCCTGGCCGGAGCATCGCCAGGCGGGGGCACCGCTACCACGGATCTCATGCGTCGATTTGGAGCAGCAGCAGACCCAGTGCCAGGCTGGCCCACGGGCCTGCTGCCCCCCACAGGACTTGCCGGCCTACCTGGATTCCTCCCAGCCTGGGGGGCACGACCACCCGCTGGCCGCGCTCCTACCCGGCCCGGAGGGTCCCTGGAGGGGCTCCGCTGGCGACGACGAGTCCGGGGGGTGGTGTCAGGGCTCAGCCTTTGCGGAGGGCGAGCCCTCCTCCTTCTTCTTCCCCCGCTGCAGCTGTCACCTTCCTCCGTGCGCGCCGCGGCCCCCTCTGCCTCCTGAGCCACAGCCCGCACCCAGTCTGCTCCTCTAGCTGCAATGAGCTGCCGCAGCAGCTCCACGTGCTCGTCCGCCATAACGGAAGGAGCGAGCGTCACGGGCGTCCACACTGCTGCTTGGCGCCGCGCCACTGAATCCCTGGGCGGAAGAGGAGGTCACCCAGACCTCCGCGCTTAGGCTCCGCCCCCGACACGCGCGCGCGACCGCCCAGCTCATTTACATGCGCCCAGCGTGCCGGGTCATGCCGTGCCTACCCTAGGGGCCGGGGGGGCGGCGGTCCGGCGCGTTACTGTATCTGTGTCAAGTTAGTTTTACTACCTAGGTCAAGGTTGATTATGACGATACCCAGTGTATATAGTTTTTTTTTAATGTGAAAGCACTTTTTTTTCAAAAGTTTTTGTGTAAAACTATATTTATGAGTCGCTGTCTTCTAATAGCCATAACTTTATTATTTTTCCTTATACAAAGCTAAGTAACTTTTTTTTTTTTTTTTTTTTTTTCAGGATGAACTGACGTTTTACTTGGCATCACTTTGGTGTTTATAAAAGATTTTGATTGCTTTTTATTCCATTTTATGTGCTGCGGTTAGAGATGGGCGAATTTCCCGAAATTCATTTAGTTCACTTCGCCGAATTTCTCGGCAAAAAATAACTTCGTTCCGAATTACTTCGGCATGAATCACGTTAAAAAACAGCTATTTCCAGGCTGCACAGAGCCTGCAGGGTGCTGTAGAACGTTGTGCCATGCTTAAATATGCAGAGGGAGCTTGGTTTGGTCTTCATACAATGTTGTGTTTTAGTATGACACGCACATGACTGCCGCCGCTCTTGGAATCGCTTCACTATAGAATTCCCTGGGCACTTAAGAGGGCAAAACTGACCAAAGAACTGAAGAGGGAATGTAGCCTGATAAAGTCATGCGAGCGACAGCTGCAAAAAAAACAAGCTGAGGGCTCAGGTGGCAACATCAGTGACAGAGTGTGGAGGTGACGGCAGCAGCCACAGCAGCATAAGGTCAGAGAGTGGCACAATGACATTCTGGAGGTGGCAAAAACAGGAATAGGCCACAGAGTGAGGCCACAGTGTGGGACAATGACACAGTGTGGAGGTCACGGCAGCAGCCACAGCAGCAGCATGAGGTCAGACAGTGGCACAATGACACAGTGTGTAGGTCACGGCAGCAGCCACAGCAGCAGCATGAGGTCAGACAGTGGCACAATGACATTCTGGAGGTGGCAAAAACAGGAATAGGCCACAGAGTGGGACAATGACACAGTGTGGAGGTCACGGCAGCAGCCAGAGCAGCAGCATGAGGTCAGACAGTGGCACAATGACACAGTGTGTAGGTCACGGCAGCAGCCAGAGCAGCAGCATGAGGTCAGACAGTGGCACAATGACATTATGGAGGTTGCAAAAAAATGTATAGGCCACAGATTTGAACAATGACAGAGTGGAGGTGACGGCACCAGCAGCAGCAGCATGAGGTCATAGAGTGGCACAATGACAGAGTGTGGAGGTGGGTGGCAATACCAGTCCCTGGTAAAGATGGTTGGTGGCAGATGGAGAAACTGTCAGCAGATGTGTGGCATCAGGTGGGTGGCAGCATCAGAATAGTGGCTGAGGCAGGTAGTTTGAACCCAGACTCATTTCTCACAGTTTGGGTGAGGCGTCAAGGCTGATGTAATCTGACGCCTAAGGCATTGGTGTGTGGAAATCCTGGCCGATCCACGCCTGATTCATCTTGACAAAGGTCAGTCGTTCCACATTTCCCGTGGACAAGCGGGTTCTCCTTGGGGTAACGATGGCCCCCGCCGCACTGAACACCCGCTCTGATGCCACACTACTGGCCGGGCAGGACAGCTTCTCCACTGCAAACTCGGCAAGTTGCGGCCACACATCCAGTTTGGCTGCCCAGTAGTCCAGCGGATCTTCTAACTGGGGTGGCAGAGTGCTGTCCAAGTAGGCCACCACCTGTTGGTTCAGAGTCTGCTCCAGGTCCTGCTGCTGCTGGCGACTGCCCTCCTCACTAGGCGGGTGAAGGAAGCTGCTCATCAGTGACTCCAGACTTAGGTTGCTGCTGATGGAGCTGGTACTGCTCCGACCCCCCCCCCCTCACCTTTCCCCAGCAGCCGCGGCAGTAGTACGTGAGCGCTGAAGAACCCCCCGGTGAGACGTGTCAGAGGAGGGACGATGCCGCACATGGGCAGCGGCCAACTGACTACGGAGGATTTCCCTATAGTATTTGAGTTTGTCCTCCCTCTCAATAGCTGGGAAAAAGGCTCCCATTTTAGACGGTAGCGAGGGTCCAATAGGGTGGGAGAGCAGAAGTCATCCCTCTGCCGGGATGCTGACTATTCGGCTGTCACTAGCCAGGCAAATAAGCATGCTGCGGGCCATCTGCACAAGTGACTCCGAGGGGCTCCCTGCCTCCATCTCCACTGTATACTGCCACGGTGCTTGCGGGTCATCTGCCTCGTCTTCCTCATCTCCAGCTGCTCCTGCTCCTCCTCTCTTGTCACCTGGGTAGAAAATCCACTCATTTCTCCAGACAATGCTTCTGCTCCAATGTCCTCCTCCTCCTCCTCCATTTCAGTCCCCACCGGACTCATGTGGCCACGAGATGTAGTCGCCACATCTCCAGTCCCCTGCCCAGACAGATTTTTCAGCATCTGTTCCAGGACATGAAGCAGTGGAATGACGTTATTCATCCCGTAGTCCTGGCGACTGACAAATAACGTGGCCTCCTCGAATGGCCTCAACAAACGGCAGGTTTCACGCATGAGCTGCCATTGACTGACATCAAAGTTACACAGGGGAGTACTTCTGTCTGCCTGGATCATCAAAAAATCGTTAAAGGCCTTTCTCTGTTCATACAGTCGGTCCAGCATGTGCAGGCTGGAATTCCAATGGGTGGAAACATCGCATATCAGAGTGTGTTGGGGGAGGCCGTTCTGCTGCTGCAACTCGAGGAGGTTGTTCCTGGCTTTGTACGAATGGATAAAGTGCATGCACAGTTTCCTGGCCATTTTCTAAATGTTCTGAAGATCGGTGGAAGACTTCAGGAACCTTATCACAACCAGATTGAACACATGCGCCCTGCATGGCGCATGGACCATCCCTCCTCGGTGCAGCACGGACACCCTGTTCCTCCCATTGTCCGGCACCATGGTTCCGATTTGCAAGTGGCGTGGAGAAAGCCAGACATCGGTTTCTTGCTGCATGACACGGAGCAGTTCCTCCCCTGTGTGACTTCGTTCGCCGAGGCAAGCCAGGTGAAGAACTGCATGACACCGCCGTGCCCTACACATGTGGTATGATGGAGCAGTACTTGTGGAGGCTGAGATGGTGGTGGAGGAGGCGGACATTGGCGCAGGAGCCGCAGTTTGACAACGTGGAGGAGAAAGCGGCCCTGACCGTAGTTACAGCTCCAGATGTCCGCGCTGCCCCGCACCTTGGAACAAACCGAGAAGCTCAAGGACTGGCCCACCTTCTGTTCTACATATTTATGAAGTGCTGGTACTGCCTTTTTGGAAAAGAAATTACGGCTTGGAACTCTCCATCTCGGCTCGGCACAAGCCATTAGTTCTCTGAATGGTGCAGAGTCCACCATTTGGAAAGGGAGGGACTGCAGTACCAACAACTTGGACAGGAGCACGGTCAGCTGCTGCACCTTAGGATGGTTGGACGCATACTGTTGTCTCTTTGCAATCGCCTCGCTGAACGACTGCTGGCGCCATGAGTAGCGAGGAGCAGGAGCATCTGGACCGGGAGATGATGTCAAAGAGAAAAAAGCTCCCTTCTGCAGAGGTGGTGGAGCCTTGACTGGCTGCAATGGCATGCGTGCCACTGGGCGCTGCTGCTGTTGCTGCAGCGGCAGGATGGACCACCACATCTGAGCCACGTTTCTCCCAGGCCACCGGATGGTGACGCTGCATGTGTTGACGCAGGGCCGTGGTGCCAACGTTAGCTCCCTGGCCACGCTTCACTTTCTGCTTACAGATTCTACATATACCCATATTCGGCTCCTCCGGTGTCTTAGCAAAGAACTGCCACACTGCCGAGTATCGGATTTTACTGCCAACGCTCCGCACTGAGTGACTACTACCGCCGCTGCCTCGCTGAGCCCCTGTGCCGCTACTTTCTTGGACCTGCGAAGCGGGTTTTTTACCCCGTGGCCGCTTGGCTCCCGACCTCACACTGCTGCTATCCTGTTGACTCACGGCCACACAACCCACTTGCTGGCTGCGCCGCTGCCTGACGCGCAAGCTGACGCCCTCTTCTCCTGACGATGATGAAGCCCTTGCCTCACCCGGCTCCCAAGTGCGGTCGGCTACATCATCATCTGTTTGTGTTTCATCATCACTGCTGTCCTCATCACCGGTCTTGGTATGCAGATGCTGACCCCTCACAACATGACCTCCCATGCCACTCTCAACATCTATACTTTGCCGCCTACTGCAAGAAGCAGGGGATATTGGCCCCATTTCTTCGCTGCCAAGTAGCTGCTGACTGCCCTCCTCAAATTGTTCATCCTCGCTATATAGTGGCGCTGAGCCCAGACCACATAGTAGATCTCTGGCTGAGGGGACCGGATGGGACAGAGGCGGGTTGAGGACAGGTGAGGGCCGCTGACCCGCTCCCGGGCCATGCCAACTAAGGGTTGTGTCTGACGTTCCCACCGACTCTTGACTGGGGTTGTCAGATGTCATCTGGGAGGAAGTGGATGACCTAGTCAACCAATCAAGAATACTTGGGTTGCTGAACAACACACGGCCGCTAGATGACAGCGGCAGTTGTGGCCTCACCGGGTGACCCCTGCTGCGACGTCCCCTTGCTGTGCTGCGAACTGGGCCTGGAATGTTTGTGCCTCTGCCACTCGCAGGTGAAGAGCCTGCCACCTCTGTCTGACATACTGTTTGTTCTAAAATGTACAGACACTGTTTGATGAAGATATCTGTATATGATAAATACACACCCTGTATTTGACACCAAATGAACCCAGTAACAAGCTTGGTAACCCTTGGATATAAATTGCGCTCCACAAATGGGCAGGAAAAATTTACTTGTATGTGCCGTTTAAAAACTCTGTGTATTTTACTGAATATAAAAGCACAAACAGGCTTAATTAACCTTCGGATATGAATTATGCTACAGAATTTCTTCTGTGGCGGTGAAAAACAAAGTTTCTTTTACTGAGTACAACTGCAGAACAACGCTTAATTAACCCCTGGATGTAAATTGCGCCAAACAATTGAGCCACCACAAACTACTAGCTTTGTAGCGTGTTACAATGCGGTGTTTTTTACGCCACACAACAAGAGATAAAATTGTAATTAACCTTTGCTTGTGAATTAGGCTACAGGAAAAATGTATATATTTTGGCGGTTTCTTTGAGTCACTACAGCTGAATAACAACGCTTAATTAACCCCTGGATGTAAATTGCGCCAAAGAATTCAGCAGTCAAAAATGAAGTGTTATTTGTATTGTAAAAACGCTGTTTCTTTAAATGAATACAACGTGAACTGGCTTAGATCTCCCTTGGATATTCAATGTGCTGTGAGCAGATAGGATTTAAATGTATATGCAGCTGCAGTGGACGCACACTGGATTTCAGATCCAATACCCAAAAAATCAGAAATAGAACGTTAAGAGAAGCAGTCTCTGAGACAAGCTGAGACACCTCACAAAAATCGCTGTATAAAAATCAGTTCTTCAGTAACAATCAGCCGCGGCAGCACCTTCCCTGATCAGTACAGTGAGAGGAGTGTGTGCTCCCAGCGTCGTGCCCGGATTTATATAGTGCGGTGACGTCACAGAATCCCGCCGGTTTCTGATTGGCTTCATCTCTGCACATGTCATGCAGGCTATGCCCTTCTTCCTCCCAGAGTGCTTTGCCCCATGTAGCGCCATGTGCTCGCAGCCATTTTATCAATCAAAAGCATACTTCATTCACCCGAAGTCCCCAAAACTTCGACTTCGTTCAGAACCGAAGTTTTCCTGAAATTCTAAACGAATTCCACTTCGTTAGAATCAATTCGCCCATCTCTAGCTGCGGTATTAACAAAAATCGCAATTCTGTGACTTTCTTTTTTTTCACTGCGTTCCCTGTGCTGGTAAATTAACATGACATATTTATAGGGTGGGTCGTTTTGCATGTGGCAATTCCAAATATGAGTAATTTATTTTAGATCTTTTTGGGGGCATTTGTAAAGGGGAAAAGGGCGGTGTAAGTGTTTTTTTATTTTACTTTTTATGTTTGTGTTTTCCTTTTTTTTACTTTTACTTCACTTTTTTTTTTTCACTTTTCCCCATAGGAGATTTGAATCAACGATCTTTAGATCGCTGTTACAAGGGAGGCCAGTATAAAGCATAACTGCTCTATACTGGTCTCCATGACCACAATGCATTGCGGGCATGGTGACATCACCCGACAGCCCAGATGCTTTACTAAAGCATCTGTGCTGTCGGGTAAGGACACCAGTCAGCGATACTGAGCTCACTCCTCCTGCCTACAACTTCGTTATTGCGTCCAAGATAGGTCGCTGTAAAAAAGGGTTAATCACCCGCGGCTGGAGCTCACAGGTGATGCAGCATGAAGCCAGCGGTAATTTACCGTTGGTCCCATGTTGCGATCGTGAGGGGCTTGCTTGTACGTAGTGTTGAGCGAACTGTTCGGAAAATGGTTAGTTCGAGTTGAATTTTATGTATTACCAAATTTTCTACCGCAACTTTGGCAAAATTCGAGTTCAGGACATGCGTTCCGCGCCATTTTCAGCTGCTTTCTTCAGTTTTGGCGGCCAGCTAATCGGTGCAGAGCACAGAGGGGAGTCAAAAAACTTCACCAGTGAGGGTGTAGGGATCTCATTGGCTGATAAAACCACATGACCGTCTTACAATGCCTTGCGAAAGTATTCGGCCCCCTTGAAATTTTCAGTCTTTTGCCACATTTCAGGCTTCAAACATAAAGATATCAAATTTTTATTTTTTTGGGGAAGAATCTACAAGTGGAACACAATTATTACAAAAGTTTAAAATATCCAATAAATTTCGATCCACTTCACAATTGTGTCCCACTTGTTGTTGATTCTTCACAAAAAAAAAAATAATTGATATCTTTATGTTTGAAGGCTGAAATGGGGCACAAGGTTGACTACTTTCTCAAGGCACTGTATGTGTATGTCACTGTATTTCCAGTTGAACGCCATTTCAACCTTACTCTCTGTAGTCAACACACTGCTGCCTCTGTGTTCTCGTTTGCCAGCAGGCAGAAACACGATTTTACACAGGATCAGCTGCTTGTTAGATTAGTCAGGGGGAGGGCGGGAGAGGTGGAAAGCTAGCTTAGGGAATCATACACATCAATAGTTAGGGATTTGGGGAGTTTTGTATAGCTTTTGTATATTTTTATATAGCTGGCTGCATTTGTCCCATCTTTATTCAGAGTGCCCAAAAGTTAATTTCTCCTGTTTTGGGGGTCCAGTCGCTGCAGAAGATACCAACAGCAAATCTGCCATAGAAAGAAATGCAAGTGTTTGCATGTTGTTTCCCAGGGTTTTCCAAAGATAGCGTTTAAGAGATTTTCCCATAGAAAAAAATCTTTTTTATTCCTATTTCCCCAGTTGCAAAGTATAAGGCATTTAAAACTTGTTGATTTGTGTCGGGTTTTCCAAAAAGACCCCTTTCAAGTTTTCCCTAGAAAAAATCTATTTCTCACCCTGTTGCAATTCAGGTATTCAGTCAGTTTGAGTGCTGTTTGCTGCCGGGTTCTTAATAAAACCCCATTACAAGATTTTCCCTTTTGAAAAAATTTTGTTTTAAAATCCTATTTTCCGTTGAAAAGTTAGGATTTAAGAACACTGATTTGCTGTCTTAGAGACAGTTCTTCAATTAGGACTGTGAACAAATCTTGACTGTTTTAATATTTATATTTTTGAAAGGGATGAACTAGAGGGGAAAAGGAGAAAGGAGGGAGAGGAGTGGAGCTGGAAGTACGAGACAAGGCACTCCTTACAGTGCTCCGGACAACACACAACCAAGCATATTGTCAGGACCGTCAGGCCTGTCATCGCTTGGCGGCTCCTGGTGTCTGTTTTTAAGAGGTGCCAATCTGTTTTCAGTAGTTAACAAAACCTGATCGAGCAGTTTTATCTCCTCGTTCTCAGTCAGGGCCCAAAATGTCATCATCCGTCCAACCCTGAAGCAAAACCACCCAAAAAGTCACCCATGTAAGACTGCTCCAGATAACCCATTTTTGGGAAGATCTCATTGATGAAACAATGCGATTCCCCATTGGCATGTACTCGCTGTCTAATCTAGTCCAGCCTGCAGAGGCGTAACTTGAATTTCTTGGGCCCTGGTGAAGATAGTGATAATGGGCTCCTGCCAGTTATATTTTGTCTTTAAAATTCAATGTGTTTATGTGCAAAGGGGCCCCATGCAAGCTGCTAGCGTGCACCATATAGCATGTTGTCCCATTTTTTCAGACCCATTGAAGGAAAGGGAATGATTTAACCCTGTGAATTTTTTCTGTGACCCTTGTCTTCACAAGTTTTTTTAAGTACCCATTTTACTTTATGGGTTTAAATTTGGGGTTTTTCCTCCCCTGTGTTAGTATAAAAATTAAACCTGAATATGTCCCTTGATTTTAATGGGGTTTGGCGTTCGATTCGGCATTTGGCTCGAATTTCTCAAAATTCGAGGTTTGGCCCGGACTCTAATTTTTTAGGGTTCGCTCATCTCTACTCACTTATAAGCCCGTATGATTGCCAGGATGTACCCATACTTCCATTTGCGGGAACACACTTTCCGCTCGGACATATGGGTACGCCCTATGTCGGGAAGGATTTTATTAATGTTTTTTATGCTGTGTTGGTGTATTTTTTTACCACTCTTTTCCCACTGTTAGTAATAAAGGTGTCTGGCAGTCGTCTCTCTATTACTAGCGCTGTGGTTTAGTGTCAGCCACTGGTATTTTTGTCATCCCAAGGCTGACATCAAGTCACACCACTAGTCGTATAGAGACGACTGTCAAACACCTCTATTGCTAACACTAGAAATAAACGGTGGCAGGGCGTGGCTTAGCATGTGAAGGGAGCAGAGTTTTGTGGAGGAGCTCCGTGTGGACCGCCATTAAAGACTAGAACTCCCCTCAAAAGACCCCGAGGAGAGCCAGAAAGTTACAGAAGGGGACAGCGACGTTCGTGCCCTTAGTGTGGGATCAGAAATTTTTCTCCCCGTGGGACCTGAACGGCCCCGGCTGGGGGGGGGGGGGGCCCCTCGCCGGAGAGAGCCATCTTCCCTCATGAGGCAGATCTTACCCGGGTCGGCACGTCGCGCGGCGCAGGGGGAGATTCGGACGCGGGGGGCCCAACGAAGCCGAAACCCACAGGCCCCAGCCCCACCCGGGGAAAAGACCCGGCAAAGGCACAGGAGGTGAGACAGCGCACAGAAACCTGGAGGGACGGCTCCCGTCGGGCGGGGGGGGGCATTGCATGAGACACACGTGCTCCCCGCAGACCCCAGCACAGCCTGCAGCCAAAAGGGGGCAGAACGCGTCTCCCTCACAGGGGGAAAATTCGGTTAACGGCAGGCTCCCTAAAAAAAATGGAGCACTCGGCCCCCCAGCAACACATGTGGGGCCCTGACCCCATTGCCCCCGCGCTTACACCATCCCCCCCTCCAGTCCCCGCCAGTCCTACAAATGGCGCGGCTCTTTTGGCCCCCCCCAACAACCCGGAAGGCTTTCAGGATCTCTGCTGACCTTTTTTGGGGAAAGGGCAGAAGGGCATAACCCTTATGAACCTGCAGACACCGGGGAGCGCTAAAAGTGATGTCTCCATGCAGTCGCTGATGCCCCCCTCATTGACTTCGGATGAGGGGACCATCCCTACTGGTGCTAAAGCCCAAAGCTAGGTAGGGACAAAGCATTCTTCACTTAGAGGCCACCCTGAGCTAAGGCCTCCTGACCCTTCTACCCACCATTAGTGACTTGGCGGCCTAGCAAAAGATTTTTTAAGAGGCATGGAAGCAGGATTAAATGTTGTTCAGTGGGTGGTTTACCCCAGACAAAAGTACAAGATGGAAACGGCCCAAAGTTCTACACAACAATCGCTCTCCGACTTGCAAGCTATAGTGAACATCAAAAACCCTATGCCCGAACCCATGAACCAATTTGATGATTTCCGAAAAAAAGGAAAAGTAGGAAAAATATTAGGGTCCGTGGGGTTCCGAAAATGTGAAATTCAAGATTGGTACAGTCCCCCTTTCGAGGGGTCTTTAACGATTGTGGGCAGAAAATGGTGATGCACCATGAATTGGACAGAGAAAAGGGGGTTTGCGTCCTCCCGCCGAACCCCTCTAAGCCAAGGGATGTTATCTGCCCCGTTAATACTACGCCCTAAAATAAAAACTCATGAAAAAGGGGGAGGAGCTCCCCCAAATCTTAACATGAAGGAGCCCAAGTGGGATATTCCCCCGACCTGTCCAGGGTCCCCGCGCTAGATCAGCCTGCGCCCTTAACCCTTTTTGCAAAAAAGACAATTTCCAATACAGGTGGGGATCCCATTCGCCCTCCAGGTCCGTACAGACGACTGCCGGTGGCATTCCCCGGGTTTCAAACTGCCCAAAATTTCTTGTCACTTGAAGCTCCCCGCGTTTCTCTACCGGATTGGGAATGATTATTGGGAAAGTGGCTTTGATCCCGATTGGATCCCTTCTCAACAGGATAGGGATACTCTCCCCTCCCCCAAAGGCGGGGGTCTTTTAGGCGTCGGTTGTACGCGCCTGGAGAATAGTTTGGGCGTAAAGAGGTTTCCTGCACAAAACTCAAAAAGCGTACCCCATAGGGTCTTTGGAGTACCGGTCAGACCAAAAGGACGTGATTGATGCCCACCTCGGGTCGGATAGTAAAATTTTCTAAATGTCTTTGATATAATAATCTGAAAAAGTGGTTGTTTCTAGTTAGGTCCCCCCCGGGCCCTCTGGGAAGGGCCTTAGTTGCGAACCTGATACTTTTTTGGTTTTTTGTTATCTTCCCCATGGGTTTCGAAAAATGGCACTATGTGCTCGCAGATAGCAGTGGGGCTTTTTCGCAAAAATTTTGATTTTTATTTGCCTAGACAGGTTTGGTTAGGCTGTTCCTGTGGTTTTTGTCCTACAAGTTTTTCACAGAGGTGTGTGCTCAGCCGGGTGGGGGGGGGGAAGTGGTTTGTTGATCCCTTATTTTTTTTTCTTTTTTTATTTGGTCTTCATGATAGAGTTCCAGTTCTTGTCCCTTAAAAAGGGGCTTAAATCCCGAGAGAAGGGCCCCAAATGTTTTACAAAATTCCATAACAGGGACGCAAATCTCTGCTTACAAAAAAACAACCTTATGACGGACTCGGAAAACAATGAAATAAGTACTTCCCCTTTGGTGTCACAGCAGCAACCTGATGGCAAAACAAAAGGGGGTGGCCATCTTTTTCCACAAAAACCTACCGGGCAATTAATAGATACCAAAAAAGACCAAAGCGAGGGCGTTTTTGTAAATGCAATATTGGGAAAAACTTTTTACCATAGCCAAACTCTAGCCCCAAATCGGGCGTTATCCTTTCCTCACGGTTTTAGATGCCTTTTCCTTTAGGAAGGTAGAATTATTCCTGTGGGTTTCAACATGCACTTTAACCCCCGGGGAAAAGACACTTCGACAGGAACTCTTCAATGCCCTTAAATAAATTGAAAAAAATAAAGCTTTACATAGTTGCAACCGTCGATGCCCGGGCGTTGTCATCCCCCCTACCCCGGGTTTACCTTCTATTTACACCCCCCCACCAGTACAGTAGGTTGGACTATATCTGGGTGCAACATGTCCTTCTCCCCAAGTTGGGATAAATCAATTGGAACATTTTGTTGTCCCATACGCCCCGTCCACTGTGGGTGGTCTTCAGGACAGTGTACAAAACTTTAACTGGCACTTAACGAGTCCCCCCTTAAAAGACCGGTTTGTGTGGCCCATTTATACCAGGGCAATTGAGTTTCCTGAGTGCACTCACAGATCCACTTACCCCAAAATTAAGTGGGAAGCTAAATGTACGCTTGTGGTGTTTTAAATTTGGCATGGGGCCAGGTTTTTAAAAAGGGGGGGCGGCGGCGAAATTTTCTCTGCTGAAAAAACTTGCACAGCTGGAGACGGTATAAAAAACCCTGACAGAAACTGCCTCCCGGAAGATGCACCGAGCAGGATTCTGGTACTGGGGGAAAAAGCTAGTTTTGACGTTTGTGGGGTTTTACTTATTGGGGGGGAAAAGACCGAGCGGTACGGAAGGGTTGGGGACAGAGAGCCTCCCTATATGTCCCCGCTATTAAAATAAAAAGGGAGAATCGTTCAGCAAACTTCAGACATTTCTGAATTGCTTCCAAAGATCATTTTAAAGCCCCTATAATTGCTCCTGCAGTATCTACTCGAGGTAGTACCCCTTCACAACCGACCTGATGCATTTTGACCTCGACCTCCCCTTTCCCGGAAAAATTTCCCCCATCAGGTTACAGGGCGGAGGATCCTTCACACAAAGTGGTTGGTTTTAGGCAATCTCAGCCCTTTCCCCCGGGAAAAAAACCCAGCCCAGATGGGTTTACAGGGAAAAAATTTATAAAATCCTAAGGGCAAATTTTCGAGCCAATGTGACCCCCTTTTTAACCTGTCACCCACAAGCCCTTCCCTTTCCCCCTTCCTGGGCCCCATACCCCTTTTTCTGAAGCAAAAAAGGACCCCTTGGCCTGTCCAGTATAGACCCATTCTCTGCTAAAGTAGTCTAAAAATTTTACGCGAAAATTTCTTGCGATCAGATTAAAAATCTATCCCGCCCGGGCTTTATTTAAACATGATAGGTGGGTTCGTGGTGGAAGGAGGCAGAGAAACAGTTTGAAGTCGTTCTCCCTTATCACCAGTGCCAAAAAATCACGCACCCCCGCAATGCTACTTTTGCTCGACGCGTGAAAAAAACGTTCGACAGGGTAGATTGGCACTTTATGAGATCGGCCCTGTCACACGCTGGCCTGGGCTGGAATGCTTCAAAAAATATTTGCTCTATAAACTCGCCTATGGCACCAGATTAAAATCAATGGAGCCTCTCTGCCCCAGTTCTGCATTAAATAATGGAAGAGGCCGGGATGTCCCCTCTCCCACGCCTTTATGTTGTTTATATGGAGTACCTTTTGCATCCATCAGGGGGGGCGAGGGAGGTTAAGGGTATCAAAGTGGGAACGAGTACCATAAATGTGCAGCATTAGCGGATGATCTGCTATTAGATATTACTGAACCTGAGGTTCGCTGTGCCCGCTGATGGATCTCCTTAATCTCATATGGAAAGCTTAGGCAATTTTAAGGTGAATTATTCCAAATGCATTGCGCTAACGTTACCTTACACCCAGGTAGTGTAGCCTCTTTGGAAACCAGTATCCACTTTTGCTGGGTGGGTTGAATCTTTCACCTTATTTAGGGGTTCAGATTGCAAGCAATTATAAGGAACACTATGACCTTAAATTTTGATTATTTGCTGACAAGTATTAAAGGAGACTTGGCTAGTTGGGAGATGAGGGACTTTTTCGTGGTTAGGAAGGATAACATTATTAAAAGAACATCCTGCCGCGCCTTCTTTAACTTATTCCAGACCATCCCGATTAGATTACCCATACTCGTTTTGCTGGACCTGAATGGTGCATACGGCGCTTTGTGTGGGATATACAAGGAGGACCGTGAGTGGCAAGGGATGGCCTCGATAAGGAAAAAAGAAAAAGGGGGTTAGCGCTACAGACCTTAAATTATATTATCAGGCGGCTAATGCCACTAGAGATAGTTGACTGGTTCTATGCCACCCACCTCTAAAAAAGTGGGTTCAGATTGTAGGAGCGGAAGGTGGGAGGTTGCTTTCCACCTACCTTGCTGAGCCACTCATGCAGGTTTAATTTTCAGAGTGCTCTAATTGCTCAGATTACGCTATCTGTGTTCGCCTCACGAGAAGACAATATGGGCTGTATTCCCAGGGGGCACACTGATACCAATCGGGGGGATCCCGGGGATTCATTTTTCCTCAATGGCCTGCTAATATGGCGATGAAGACAAGCAGAAGCGGCTGAGCATCAAAGACTTTGTGGAACCGCTCCTAATTTAAGTCATACGATAATGCGGTGCCGACACCCAATCGCCCTCAAATACTGGTTGCAATTCTACAACTGCAACATTACTATTGTCACTAACAAGATTAGGCTGAGCTAACTCACCAGTCTAACCCCCTGCTTTGAGCTGTTATGCACTCAGGTTTAAGCAGCCAATTACACTTGATTCCCCACTATGTACAACATGATGATTGAGGTGTGATGCTATAGTCGCCCACAATTCCAACACACCTGGGAACAGGGAACTAACTGCTCTATTATAAGGAAGAAATGGTTAAAAAGCTTGCTTCATTGTGTCTAACAAGGCATCAGTCTCTGGTATAGGATACAAGAACTTATTTATTAAGTTCTATCCCGTGTTAAGGGTAAGAAATTGCTTCATGCAATTCAAACCCTCGGGAATTGTCCGGACTCCTGTTGGAGTGTGGAGAGGGTGACGGGAACGAGACCCACATCTGGTGGAGCTGTGAGGCATTCAGCCATTCTGGAAAGATGTGCTTGACTGATCTGACTATCACGGGTGTATCACTGCTGAATTCCCCTACGGTTGTTTTGCTTTACATCCTACCTCTAGGCCTGAGTTCTTGAAAGGAAAACTGTTAATATTTTTGCTCGCGGCAGCTAAATCGCTGATCCAGAAAGTGGCGCTCGACACGGTTCCCACGATGGCTGACTGGGTTTAAAGAGATTTATATCTCCGCGCATGGAGGAAATAAGGCGGTGTGTGGAGAGTGTTTGATCGGTATGTGAAGAGCTGGAGGATGGTGGTATTCACGGGGTCTGATGCGTTTAAGAGGGCGGATACGGTCGTGCTCGGGCTCCCTGGAACTAGCTCCGTGATTTGGATACGCCTTTTTAATCCTAAACTGGGGGGGACCGGCTCTCTCTGGGGAGTGACTATATTAACTCACTATACGATGGATTGACGCATCCGGCAGCTTCACTCGGCATGAGGCATTTGTTCTCCTGTTACTTGTATACTGATGTATTTAATACCTCCTGTGAACTTACTTCTTTTGTCTGTTTTCACTGTTTTTTTGATAAATTAGATATTACCGAAGTATTCAATCATCAATACTACTTTTGTCATGCTATGATTGTTTCACAAGACTGCAAACTCATTAGCTATATTTCTGATCGTAGCTAGCTGGGGATTCCTGATAGACATACCAATGTATCTTTAAACCTTCAAGCTTACTTGACATGTGATGTCTCTTGATTATTGATACTCCTTTTTTGTTTTTCTCTCAGTAGAATGTATACTCTCAATTGGCTTGATACTGTTGTTTCTTATGTGCATTGTTTTAATAAAGCTCTTTTGAAAAAGAAAAAAAAAAGAAATAAACGGTAAAAAAAGCACAAACAACACTTTAAACTCTCCACAACACCGGCCCTCTAGGCCCATTTTATTAAAAAAATGAATCAAACGCTGGTTCAACAAATCCATAGTTAGTGAAAGTGAAAATCTGTAACAGAAACACTGCTAAAAGCAAAAAGCTTGAGAGTACTGAATGCCATCTCCTGCACCACCTAGAGATCATGCATCATGCCTGCGGCTGATCTACTAGGTGCGGGGAAAGGAGTTTGGACCATACATTATGATTCTGATGGGTACGGGTCAGAGCTGTAGCACAATCTCCACGGGGCTAGTCCTCTGTTCAATCTTCAACCTCTCTCTCTCCACTGGGATCTTTCCATCTTCCTTTAAACACGCCATCATAACCCCTTTACTAAAAAAAGTCCACTCTGGACCCATCCTGTGCTGCTAATTACTGACCAGTTTCTAACCTTCCCTTTATCTCAATTCCTGGAACGCTTGGTCTTCTCTCACCTAATCCGTTATCTCTCTGCTAACTCTCCTCTTGATGCTCTACAATCAGGTTTCAGCACCCTACACTCCACAGAAACTGCTCTAGCTATAGTCTCTAATAATCTCCTCAAGGCTAAATCACAGGGCAACTACTCGTTGCTTCTTCTCGATCTCTCTGCAGTGTTTGACACTGTGGATCACCACCTTCTCCTCAGCATGCTCAGCACCATTGGCCTCCAGGCCACCGCTCTTTCTAGGAGCTCATCCTACCTCTCTGACCGCTCCTTCTGTGTGTCATTTGCTGGTTCTACCTCCTCTCCTCTTCCTCTTGCTGTTGGGGTTCCTCAGGATCGGTTCTCCTATTTTCACTCTACACAGCCCCCATAAGACAAACCATCAGCAGATTTGGTTTCCAGTACCATCTCTATGCTGATGACCAGGGCCGCCGTTAGCTAGCGGGCCCCTTTGATTCACAAAGTTAGCAAAAATAGCACGCAGCCTAGAGAGAGAGGGCCCGGGGCCTGCCTGGAGGTAGAAAGATGGCCCGGGCCCTGCCTGGAGGAAGAGAGAGGGCCCGGGGCCTGGCTGCAGGAAGGGCCCTGTACAGCTTGCTAGCTCAGGGAGTATGATTGAAAAAGCAGTAGACTTATTTGTCTATAGTGTATGTATATTCAATATGTGTTTATATATAGTGTGTGTGTGTGTGTATAGTGTCCTGTGTATAGTGTTGTTTGTATATTGTCCTATGTATATAGTGCATACATGCCAACTCTCCCGCTTTTGGCGGGGATATCCCGCTAATGGGGGTCGTCCCCCCCTCCGCCACCCCAGCAGAGTTGGCGAACCTCCCGCTGCCAGCAGGCAACGGGGGTTCTTTAAATGACCGCGGCACCAGAATAGCGCTAGTGCGCTACTCTGGCGCCGCCGGGCCGCTCCTACAGGTGGGTGAAGCGGCTGCTCACCCGCCTGGCGAGTCTCACTGACTTGTTTGGCCGCAGCCGCACAGTCAGTCAGCAGCTGCACGCTCCGTGCAGCTGCTGTACAGGGAGGAGGCAAGAGGGATTGTTCCCCCTCCTCCCTTCCCCCCCGTATGTACAGTGCCGGTGTGCGATGTACATACAGATCAGCGTTGCAGGGGGTGTGACTTGCGGCTGCATTCACTCCCCCTGAGACGCGGAGTCGGTCGGCCGGGAGACGTCCGGAGCTGGCCGCGCTGCAGGGAGCCTGGTGAGGTAAGTGGCTTTTATTATTTTATTTTTATTAGCTATAGGGGGACATCTACCTGGCTACAAAGGGGGCCATCTACTTGGCTACAAGGGACATTTACCTGCCTGTAAGGGGCAATACCTGGTTATGGGGGGCTACTACCTGGCTATAAGGGCACTACCTGGATTTCTTCCAAAGCCGTTATGCAGTTAGGTGGAGTGGGTGTGGCTTTTTTGAAGGGGCGTGGTACACCAACAAGATGGGTGTTTTTTTTTTTTTTTTTTTTTTGCCGCGACGCCCTCTTCAATCTCCTGCTTTTTAACTTTCAAAAGTTGGCAAGTATGATATAATGTATGTATAGTGTTCTGTGTATATAGTGTCCTGTGTATACAGTGTTGTTTGTATCGTGTCCTGTGAATGCAGTGTGTAGTGTCCTGTGTATACAGTGTTTGTATAGTCTCCTGTGTATATAGTGTGTGTGT
This sequence comes from Phyllomedusa bahiana, assembly GCA_025379985.1. Classification (NCBI taxonomy): domain Eukaryota; kingdom Metazoa; phylum Chordata; class Amphibia; order Anura; family Hylidae; genus Phyllomedusa; species Phyllomedusa bahiana. Next base: position 80,171 of record JAODAL010010265.1, read on the forward strand.
AGAGTATCCTGTGTATACAGTGTGTTTGCATAGCCGAGTGTGTATGTGTATACAGTATGTATGTAGGTGATGGTGGCCGTTTGTTAGGTGCTGAGCAGCGGGCTCAGGAGGTAGCTTCCTGCACTGTTAGCTGAGCCAAGCACAGTCGGGTGGCACCACAGCACTGTGTCCCTGCCCGAGGGCTTCAGACGCGGGATATGCGCTGTGGCCGCTGTTGGTGTCCCAGGAGAAGATGTCCAGTGTTTACTATGTTAATGGAAGAATATTCAGGAGGCCGTCCCTGCCATCCACCTCTCAGGAGCAGGTAAGGGAACACACTATTCACGTGTTACCCTGTAATCAGGTGAGGGGAGCACTTTGTATGCTTCTTTTAAGGGGTTTTCCGATTTCTTTTTATTAATGATGCTCACTATGGTCTGTGCTGTATTTATAGACTTTATTGATGTTAGGCTTTTTAATGTGTGTTTACTTTTTTTTAACTCTGTGTATGGCCATTCTTTACATCATCCCTTACTTTAGCATACACTATAGGTGCGTTCATGAGCAGCTGGGACTCCTCCTATAGTGTATGCTGTAGTAAGGGATGGCGTTCCAATTGGCCATACACTAAAAAAAATAATTATAAAAAAAAATAAATAATAATAAAAAAAAATAAAAATAAAAAGTGAAACGCACATTCAAAGGCCTAACACCCTCAATAAAGTCTACAGATGCAGTACAGACCATAGTGAGCATCATTCATTTAAAAAAAAAGAACCAGACAACCCTTTAACTCTTTACTTTCCTGTCTGGTTTGTCTCCTGCAGAACTTTGTTTTTTTATTTTCACAGAAACTTCTGCAGGATGTATCATTTACTCCAATTCAGGGCCTACTCTAGCAGCGGCATTGTGTAATAGGAGAGCATTAAAATGGCACTATACTGCATCACTAAATTAATTAAGTATATTATTTTTTGCAATCACAGAAGCTCCAGAATTAATTGGAATTAAAACACGATAACAGTGATGCGGTTACATTTTTTCGCCATCTGTTCCGTGTGTGTTTTTCTTTTTCTTTTTTTTTTTTGAGGGGGGCCCACACCCTTTGACTGTATGGGGCTCTGAAATTCCTGATGGCGGCCCTGCTGATGACACCTGATCACCTGCACCTCAAGAACATCTCCAGAATCCGTACTTTGACTAGTGTAACGCCTTGCTTATTGGGCTCCCTCTCTGTGAACTCTCCCCTCTCCAATCTGTCCTGAATGCAGCAGCCAGGCTTGTCTTGTCTTTGCAGTCGCAATACTGATGTCTCTACCCTGTACCCCTTCTTTTTATCTGTCAGAAGGAATGAAAAGGAGAAACACAACCGATTGTGTCTTCAGAGAAGCCTTAAAGGGGTGTTATCGTTTCATTAAATGGTCTTCAGAATAAGGGGACAGTGAAAACAAGCAACTTTGCAATTGGATGTCATTAGCAAAGCTGCCTTGTTCTCACAGTGTCCCTTATCTTGTGTTTTTATTTACACTGATATCCAGTGTGGGTCTAATCCTCCTCCTTGCAATTCACTAGCTGAGAGCTCATTTACATTCTGTACAGCCCCTGGGTCGATTCATGGAGCTGTGTCTCTGACTCAGAGTTAGGGGCCGTAGCATTTTCTGTCTCCACACCTAGCAGAAACAGACTGAAGCAGATTGTACAATGAGAAAACATGACAGTTTTGTCCCTGTGCCTAACTCTCCTGCATACACGCAGATCTGTGCCGTTCTTAGAAAGCTGTAATACATCTCCAGCTGTGAGAGATCAGTGCTCAGATTAGATTGAATGCAGCCTGTGTTATGAATACAGCTCTTATAAAATAAGACTGATAGGGAGAGACACAGTGATATGTGGACTCAGAGGGGAGGGGGGGGGAGTTTCAGGCCAGCAGTGAAGGGGGGCTGATGTCATCCAGGTGGGAGGGGAAGAAACGCCCCTGCATTCACAGAGCTGAGAAGCTAAGAGCAGTGTGAATGAGCCGAAGTAAGGAAGCGATACATCCCCTTTAAGCCCAGTCCTTTGTTTGCATCAAAATTGTCTGATATTTAGGTAGCCAAAAGCAGGAGTGGATACAAAACAAAAGACATGCAAAATATTCCATTTACTTATTATTTTTTGGATCAACTACTGTTTCTTTTTGACTTTAGCAATGATGGATTATTGACTGACTGAAAGCTGACACTGAAGGATCAAAGGAAGGGCAAAATGATTATTGACATTAATGCAAATTTACTTATGACACTCTCTCCACTCTTTTGCAGAGGCTCTACATATATCTCTACAGGATCACCACAAAAAGTGAAAAAATTAACTGTTTGCCACAGATAGCAATATCCCAACAGACTGAACTGAACTGGTTGGATTTGAGATGTGTGCAGGGAAGAAATACACAAACACTGGATTTGACACAGAATTCACCACAAAAGTGGATAAATTAACTCTTGGCCGCAGATTAAAATACCCTACTAAAAGAACTTGATGTATTTGAGGCGTATATGGGGCAGAAACACACACACCCTGGATTTGACTCCGTATACCATACAAACAGCGGATAAATTGACTTTTGGGCACAGAATGAACTTGATGGACTTCAGGCATGTATGGGGCAGAAATACACTTTGACTCAGAATACTCCACAAACAGAGGACTCATGGACACAGATTGCAATATCCCAAAATAAAAACCACTGGTTCAGGAACAGGTGTGTATATGACACACACTTGTGAAGGTCTTTTACCCCAGTATCTCAAAAATCGGAAGTATTTTGCACAGAGTGCAATGTAGTGCTGCTACAGCCAGATGCTTGTGCATAGGAGAGAAAGTGAGAAGTGGCAGAATTTAAGATGGCTGCCGTATTTATAGGGCTGTGACATCACAGAAGCTGGCTGATTGTTGATTGGCAGCATGTCTGCCCCATGCAACACCATGTGCTTGCGGCCATTTTAGCTTTGTTACTGCGAATCGCCATGAACTTCGGCTTCATTCAGAATCGACTTTTTCCTGAAATTCTAGACGAAATTCCACTTCATTATAATCTATTCGCTCATCCCTAGTCATGATGTCAGTATTATTCAGTCACTATGTGAGGGTAATATGTGGTCATGGTGTGGAGGTATTATTAAATCACTATGTGGTCATAATGTTGTGATATTATTCAATCTCTATGTGGTGGTGATATGTGGTGGTATTATTCAGTCACTGTGTGGTGGTGATATGTGGTCATGGTGTGGTGGTATTATTCAATACCTATATGGTGGTAATATGTGGTCATGGTGGGAAGGTATTATTCAGTCACTATGTGGTGGTTATATGTGATCATGATGTGGTAGTCTTATTCAGTCACAGTGGTGGTGATATGTGGTCATATCAGTCTGACACTGCAGTTTTGTCAGTCGTTTGTCTGTTCAGGGCAGTTTGTCATCACAAAATGGACATTTACAGCGAATTATATATCATAATACAAGTTTAATGTTCAGTGCTTTGATATAAAAAATACATGGCGCTCATCACATAGTGATACACAGAGAAGAAGTTTACATTTTCAGTTATATAAATAATGATTCCATTTTGTATTGCTATTTTACCATCTTTTTTAACCATTTAATCTCTTGCCCATTTGCAGATTACATTTCCATAAACGTTTTTCTTTTTTTTTTGGGACAAGTTGTATTTTTAATGGAACAATTTAATGCACCATATAATGTAACCAACTCTTTTGTGGGGTGGAATTTGTGCAATCTTTTGAAGGGGTTGTTTTTAAGGAATTCATTAAGCTAAATAAATGAGAGGTTACCATTATTCTGTAATGCACTCACGGTTTTGTCAGCTCATTGACTTTGTTTGTTTCTGATTATATACAGCTGGTGGAGGCATGGAGTAATAGAGTAGAGTTGAATCTAATAAAACTTTTAATGCAAATATAAAATCAAATAACGTAATCGATTGAAACCACCAACACGATTGAGACAATGTTGTTAAAGAGATTTTCTCACTAGGCTGTTTCACTGAGTCGAAAGCAGTTTTATACTCACTCTGTCTCCTCAGGCTGTGGGTGTTTTTTTTTTTTTTTTTAGCATTTTTTTTTTTTAGTTATTATAATATGTAGCGTCTCTATAAGTTGATATGGTATTACAATGTCAAAATGTTATATTTAAAGTAAACACAGGGCACATGTACTGTGAGGACTGCAAACAATGGCTTATCTGTAATCTTGTTAGAGACCATTAGTTTCTTAGCTCAGTCTATCCATGGGACTCTCTCTCTAAGCTCTCTGAAGCGCTCTGCACTAATCAGATAACAGAGTTAGGGGCCGTTCACACGGCTTATTTTGGGCACGGATCCCAGCCGTATTGCGCACCGTACTGCGCTGCAGTACGGCTGGAATCCGTCCCAGCCATTACGGTAATCCACAGTTCTCACAGAGAGCTGTGGATTCAGTCTCTCCTTCCCGCTCGGCAAATCCGCCGGGCAGGGAGAAAATTAAACGTTCATTATCCTGGCGGGATACACGCCGTGGATAATGAGTCTATGGGGCCGGGGAGCTGCGCCCCTGCCCCGCCCCTTATTCAAGCCGTGTGAACCGGCCCTTATGGTCAGGGAACCAGGTAACCATAAAAACTTGTGTGCAGTCAAAGCACATAAAATTTCTCTATTGACCAAGGTATTTAGATAAAGTCTTCATTTAACTGTCCCTTCGTGTTGAAAGCTAATATTTGTATTGCAAAAACCCCTTTTATCATGGCATATTGTTTTATTGAATTTGGATGCTGGAGAGTTTTTCTTCTATTGTTGTTCTGTGGGTTGTAACAATTCCAGTAATACTAAATTGATATTTTTGTTGCAGAGGGAGGTCTAATTTTGATTAGTACTAATTTGGAGTGCATATGACCTTTTGGTCACTTTTTATTACATTTTTTTTATGAGAAGCAGGATAATTACAAAAAACAAAGCAGAATTCTTTATTTTTTTTGCATTGTTTAACATGTGGGATAAATAAGATTATATTGTATTAAATTGGACTTTTACTGTTTCAGTACCTATGATTATTTTTTTACTTTATTTAATGTGAAAAGTTTTTTTTTTTTTTTTTTTCCCAGTAACATTTAGTCCCCCCTATGGGAATTGAGTATGCAATCGCTTGTACCATAGACTGCTGTACTGATATACTGCAATATATAGTGATTTAATTGGCCTTCTATTGAACAATGGGGTAGATTTTTAAAGAGGACCCATTCAAGTTTAAATTAAATAATAGACTGGTATCAAATAAAATTCTTTTCCAGTGCTTCTCTCCTAAGTCGACTGTATACCTTCTCTTCTCTTCAGAACAGGGTGTCACCGCTGCAGCCACTGAGGTCATGTGCCTCTGCTTACATCACCGTCTGAAGCTGTTCACCTTTACAGCGACTTCACATTCGGAAGAGAACGAAAGGTAAACAAGTCAGAGAAGATACAGTGCTAAAACCAAGGAGCTTAGAAAGGCAAGTATAGGCTTATTTGGTAGCAGTAGCCTACTTATTTTTAATGTGAACTCAACAACCCCTTAAATACTCATACAGACAGTATAAACTTACAAAAGACACTCTAAAAATGCATCAGATTCATCAATCTATGATAAACCTGGCACATGCTTACACACTTCTGTGTAACTTTACACCATATTTAGGTGGTCTAGTTTACACCTGTTCTGCAGCAACATTTTTGGCGCACGGCATAGCATGCTAAATCACACTACTTTTCTTGAAACTATGTCCTTCTAGAGAGGTCATGTCCCTTTTGTCGGAAGAGACACAGAAATATCTAAAAACTGTCTAAAACAGGTAATAAATATCGTATAAAGCATGGGTTTGCCATAAGGAACGTGCCCCATTGCTTTGACAGGATGCAATACAAGTACAATCTTGGCAAGCCCTGACTGCCAAAGAAACCTAATTGTACCTCGTGACCGCATTGTGTAGGGGCTAGTCAGGTGTCACACTCATTCTAATGGCTTAGATGCCATGGTTAAAAAGAACTTCGGCATCTAACACAGCATGTGGAGCAAGCGCGGAGCGTCCACTCCATACTCCCTTACTGCTGCCAGGACGTACAGATAAGTTCTAATGTGCTAAGGGGTTAAAGGATTTTCCTTAAATTAGAAATATAATTTTATATTTAAAAACTTGCTCTACTTATTTCATCTACTGGGGATTGTGTGTATATGAAGTATGTGTTAAAGTGGCTTTGAATGACGGTTACTTTTTACATGGTGAATACAATTATTGTACTGTTAACCTTTTTTTTTTCACATGTTTCTAGGGTCTTGTTTTCCAACCACACATGATGCATTGCTGGCTTTGACCTTATTTTTGGGGTTTAATTCAAGATTTCTTCAAGTGTGTCATACAATAAACGATTGAGAAAAAAAATGACAGAGCTGAACACTTTTTATGAGCATTGCATTTTAATTATGTGCAAGCATTGACACTAGAGAGGGGTGAATTTCTCGAAATTCGGTTCGTTTACTTCGCCGGATTTCTCGGCAAAAAATAACTTCGTTCCGAATTACTTCGGGACGAATCACGTTAAAAAAACAGCTATTTCCAGGCTGCACAGAGCCTGCAGGGTGCTGTAGAACGTTGTGCCATGCTTAAATATGCAGAGGGAGCTTGGTTTGGTCTTCATACAATGTTGTGTTTTAGTATGACACGCACATGACTGCCACCACTCTTAGAATGGCTTCACTATAAAATTCCCTGGGCACTTAAGAAGGCAAAACTGACCAAAAAACTGAAGCGGGAATGTTGCATGATAAAGTCATGCCAGAGAAAGCTGGAAAAAAACAAGCTGAGAGCTCAGTGGCAACATTAGTGACAGAGTGTGGATGGTGACGGCGGCAGCCACATCAGCATGAGGTCAGAGAGTGGCACAATGACATTCTGGAGGGAAAAAAGTAGGCCACAATGGACCAATACAAGTGTGTAGGTCACGGCAGCAGCCACAGCAGCAGCATGAGGTCAGACAGTGGCACGACACAGTGTGTAGGTCACGGCGGCAGCAGCATGAGGTCAGACAGTGGCACAATGACATTCTGGAGGTGGCAAAAACAGGAATAGGCCACAGAGTGGCACAATGACACAGTGTGGAGGTCATGGCAGCAGCAGCATGAGGTCAGACAGTGGCACAATGACAAACTGTAGGTCACGGCATCAGCCACAGCAGCAGCATGAGGTCAGACAGTGGCACAATGACACAGTGTGTAGGTCACAGCAGCAGCCACAGCAGCAGCATGAGGTCAGACAGTGGCACAATGACACAGTGTGTAGGTCACGGCAGCAGCAGCATGAGGTCAGACAGTGGCACAATGACACAGTGTGTAGGTCACGGCAGCAGCCACAGCAGCAGCATGAGGTCAGACAGTGGCACAATGACATTCTGGAGGCGGCACAACCAGGAATAGGCCACAGAGTGGCACAATGACACAGTGTGTAGGTCACTGCAGCAGCCACAGCAGCAGCATGAGGTCAGACAGTGGCACAATGACACAGTGTGTAGGTCACGGCAGCAGCCACAGCAGCAGCATGAGGTCAGACTGTGGCACAATGACACAGTGTGTAGGTCACGGCAGCAGCCACAGCAGCAGCATTAGGTCAGAGAGTGGCACAATGACATTCTGGAGGTGGCAAAAACAGGAATAGGCCACAGAGTGGGACAATGACACAGTGTTCAATGTCAAGAAACAAATATGAGGGGGCACTAAACCAATTTCCTTTTTTTTTCACCTTTATTTGAAAGAATGGGGAAAAAAAGCACATACAATGGCCTAGGGCCCGTTTACTGTTACAAGCTTTGAAGAAATGTGGGAGAGAGCACAGCTGTGCCTTTTAAACTTCCCCAGGTACCTTTTCATCCCGGTTTTTTTTGCACAAATCAAAAAAAAAACAATAACATTAGATAAAAACATTCTAAAAAATCCCGACAAGTCATTTCTTCTTTTGAGCCCTACGGCCCAAAAGCCTCCGTTTTCAAGATCCATCTTGTTCGCTTTGTAATAGTTTAGGTTTTTACTTTTAACATCTTTACCACTAATCCGTTCAACCCAGCAAAACGTATGAGGTTATCCCCCCCATTTTCATTGGGATGTGATTTATTAAACGCGGGTAACCCTTTCCCTGTTTTCACGGAAAATGTTTTTTATTCTTTTATAAGAGGTCGAATTTTTTTCCCCCAATATATGAAATTTAAAGTCGCCCATAGTGCTACACAACTAATTGGATTTTGTAAAAAAAATCTTTCACTATATTTTGGATGATCCTAAGTTAATATTTTTTTTTGGGAATTTTTTCGGACTGGGAAAATTACCGCTCTTGTTGCCCATGGGCTATATCAGAAAACCTTTTTTTTTTGTATTTCTTATCTGAAATTTTCCCTTAACCAATGTATCCCTTAAAAATTTTTAATCGTCTGAATGATATTTTCGGTGGATGAGTGTTTTTATCCCGAAAATCAAAAGTCTGCGGAAAGAATGTGCCAAATTTTTTCTCACTGTATTCCCCACAAAATTGCAAGGTTGTATATTCAAAGAAAAGACAAACCTTTCAGTGTGACCCCTACCTTTTTTATATAGCACCTGTTTTCGTCCTTTTGTAAACCCCCTTAGTGAATGCTTTCGAAATACCTCCCATCATAAACCTTCGATTTAATCTATCCATAAGTTCCATTGACTGTCCACGAAATTTATAATCCTATTTTTTTGTTCCCTCTTAGAATTTCCCCTATGGCAAAGATTTTTTAATATGGGGAGAAAAATTACCCTGAAGCAACGAAATTAGTCGCATTTTGGTTTCCTATATCCCTTCGTCTTCAATCCTTCATTCAATTCATTTCCACATCTAGATAAACAATTTTATTTACCTCCAAAAGTAGCTGTAAACGCCATATTAAATCATTTAAATTTATATACTGTACAAACTCATTGAATTGAGACTCGAACTGACCATATTATCAACACGTCGTGATAAATCTCGACCAGTGTTGAATGTACTTCACATATGGATTTTTTACATTGTAAACGTTTTTGTTCTTCACCAATATGCTAGAAAAATATTCGCGAATTTTGGGGCGCGACCGGCGTGCCCATCGCAGTGCCTGTGCATGTATATACCATTGGTCATTGAAAAAAAAGGGTTTGTTAGCTCCAATATAAATCTCACCAGTTCACAGAGATATCCACATGTATTGGCTCTTTATTAGATCTAAAGTAAAAAAGACCTAATAGCTCTGTAACCATCTTGATGTAGAATCCTGGTATACAAGCTGACAACATCAATTGTTGCAGGCTGCAACCGGATCCACATTCAATCTATCATTTTAAAGTAAAGTTTTGGTATCTAATAGAAAGAGGGGTACATTCGCAAGTAAGGGGTCTAAGAGCCCAATCTAGATATGTGAGATTAAATTCTGTAACAGACCCCCTACTAGCAACTATCGGGCGACCTGGGGGATGGTTCAAACTCTTATGAACTTTGGGTAAAAAATACCAATATGGTCTGGATACCTTTTTAGGGAACAATTTATGTGCCAGATGTTGTGAGATGTATTTATTCTGAACACCTTTTTGAAGAAGGGTATATAGGCATCCGCTATGATTTTCCGTTGGATCTTTCAGTAATTGCCTATATGTTGTTTGATCACTTAACTGCCTGTTAGCTTCCTCAAGGTAATACTTCTTATCCATAATGACACAGTGTGTAGGTCACAGCAGCAGCCACAGCAGCAGCATGAGGTCAGACAGTGGCACAATGACACAGTGTGTAGGTCACGGCGCAGCCACAGCAGCAGCATGAGGTCACAGTGGCACCAATGACAGTGTGTAGGGCACGGCGCAGCAGCAGGATAAAGGTGACAGTGGCACAATGACATTCTGGAGGTGGCAAAACAGTAGTAGGCCACTGAGTGGCACAATGACACAGTGTGGAGGTCACGGCAGCAGCCACAGCAGCATATGGTCAGGCAGTGACACAATCACATTCTGGAGGTGGCAAAAACAGGAGTAGGCCACAGAGTGGGACAATGGACACAGTGTGTAGGTCACAGCAGCAGCCACAGCGCAGCATGAGGTCAGACAGTGGCACAATGACAAGTGTGTAGGTCCGGCAGCAGCCACAGCAGCAGCATGAGGTTTAGACAGGGCACAATGATAGTGTGTAGTTAAAAGGCAGCAGCCACAGCAGCAGCATGAGGTAAGACAGTGGCACAATGACATCGGAGGTGGAAAAAACAGGAGTGGCCAAAGAGGGGGACAATGACCATTGTGGAGGTCACGGCAGCACCCAAACAGCATAGCTGAGTCAGAAGTGGCACAATGACCAGTGTGTGGTCACGGCAAGCAGCCACAGCAGCGCTGAGGTCAGACAGTGGCCACAATGACACAGTGTGTAGTTCAGGGCAGCAGCAGCATGAGGTCAGACAGTGGCAAAATTTACATTCTGGGGTGGCAAAACAGTAGTAGGCCACAGAGTGGCACAATGAGACAGTGTCGGGTCACGGACGGACAGCAGCATGAGGTCAGAAAGTGGCACAATCACATTCGGGAGGTGGCAAAAATGGGAGTGGGGCCACAGAGTGGCACAAGACCGAGAGTGGAGTGACGGCGGCGGGGAACAACAGCATGAAGGTCCAGAGAGTGTCACAATGACACATGTGTGGAGGTGGTGGAAATACCAGTCCCTGGTAAAGAGGGTTGGTGGCAGATGGAGAAACTGTCAGCAGATGTGTGGCATCGCGGCTGGGGGCATCAAAAATAGGGCTGAGGCAGGTAGTTGAACCCAGACTCATTTCTCAGTTTGGTGAGGCGTCATGGCTGATGTAGTCTGACGCCTAAGGCATTGGGTGTGTGGAAATCCGGCCGATCCCGCCTGATTCATCTTGAAAAAGGTCAGTCGTTCCACATTTCCCGTGGACAAGCGGGTTCTCCTTGGGGTAACGATGGCCCCCGCCGCACTGAACACCCGCTCTGATGCCACACTACTGGCCAGCAGGACAGCTTCTCCACTGCAAACTCGGCAATTTGCTTCCACACATCCAGTTTGGCTGCCCAGTAGCCCCAGCGGATTTTCTAAACTGGGGTGGCAGATTGCTGTCCAAGTAGGCCACCACCGGTTGGTTTGGGGTCTGCTCCAGGTCCTGTTGCTGCTGCTGCTGGCGACTGCCCCCCCTCACTAGGGGGTGAAGAAGCTGCTCATCAGTGACTCCAGACTTAGGTTGCTGCTGATGGAGCTGGTACTGCTCCGACCCCCCCAACCTTCCCCCCGGCAGCTGCGGCAGTAGTACGTGAGCGCTGAAGAACCTCCCCCCCCGGTCAGAGGAGGGACGATGCCGCACATAGGCAGCGGCCAACTGATTACGGAGGATTTCCCTATAGTATTTGAGTTTGTCCTCCCTCTCAATAGCTGGGAAAAAAGGGCCCCCTTTGCACCGGTAGCAGGTCCAATGGGTGGAGACCCCGAATATCCCCTCCCGGAGCGACTATTCGGCTGTCACTAGCCGGGGCAAACCCAATTTGCGGGCCATCTGCACAAGTACCCGAGGGGCCCCCTTTCCCTCCATCTCCACGTAACTGCCACGGTGTTTGGGGCTCTGCCTCGTTTTCCTCACTCACTACCCCCCAGCTGCCCCTCTCCTTTCTCTTGTTCCTGGGTAGAAAATCCACTCTTTCACCAAAAAGCTTCTGCCCAATTCCTCCCCTCCTTTTCAGTCCCCAGCGGACTGGTCCCGGGAAGTAATCGCCCTCTCCATCCCCCCCCCAGACAAATTTTTGCTTTTTTCCAGACATGAATAAGGAAAAGACGTTATTCTCCCGTATCCTGGGCGACTGACAAATAACGGGGCCTCCAAAAGGCCTCAACAAACGCAGTGTCACGCATAGCTGCCACGGGCTGACATCAAAGTTACCGGGGATACTCCTTCTGCCTGGATCATCAAAAATTCGTTTAAAGCCTTTCTTGTTCATACGTCGGGGCCAACATGTGCAGGCTGAATTTCCCAAAGGGTTTGGGGAAAAACGCTATCAAGTGTGTTGGGGGAGGCCGTTTTGCCCTGCAACTCAGGAGGGGTTCCCGCTTTGAGGAAAGTGAATGCGTGCAAGTTTCCTGGCCCTTTTCGAAATTTTAAGATCGGGGGAAAAATTCAGGAACCTTTTCACAACCGATTTAACACTGCGCCCTGCAGGGGCCATGGGGCCACCTCCCGGTGCACGCGGGCACAATGTTTCCCCAATTGTCCTCACCATGTTTTCCCTTTTTTAGTTTTCGCGGGAAAGCCAAACATCGATTTTTGCTGCCGCGCGGAGCAGTTTCCCCCCTGTGGCTTCTTTCCCGAGGCAAGCCATGGTAGAACTGCGTGACACCGCGGCCCTACACTTGGTATATCAGCATACTTTGGGGGCGAGAGGGGGGTGGTGGAGGGGGGGAGGGGGACATTGGCGAGGAGTCCAGTTTGACAACGTGGGGAGAAAGCGGCAAAACCCCCTGTCCAAATTGTTGGTTGCTGGGGGGGAAGAATTTTTCCTGGGCCGAAAGGACATGTACGCCTGACGTAGTTACAGCCCAACGTCCCGCTGCCTGCACCTTTTGGGAAAAAAACCGATAAGCTCAAGGACGACCCACCTTCTGTTTTACATATTTAGAAGTGCGGTACTGCCTTTTTGGAAAAAAAAATTTCGGCTTGGAAATTCCATTCGGGTGGGCCCCCATTGTTCTTGAACTCAATCCCCCCATTGGAAAGTGAGGGGCTGCACACCCCCAACTTGGAAGGAGCACTGTCAGCTGCTGCACCTTAGGATAGTTGGCCGCATACTGTTGTTTCTTTGCAATCGCCTCGCTGAACGACTGCTGGCGCAATGAGTAGTGAGGAGCAGGGGCATCTGGACCGGGAGATGATGTCAAAGAGAAACAGCTCCCTTATGCAGAGGTGGTGGAGACTTGACTGGCTGAAATGGCATGAGTGCAACTTGTCGCTGATGCTGCGTCGGCAGGATGGGCCACCACATCTGAGCAACGTTTCTCCCAGGCCACCGGATGGTGATGCTGCATGTGTTGACGCAGGGCCGTGGTGCCAACGTTAGCTCCCTGGCCACGCTTCACTTTCTGCTTACAGATTCTACATATACCCATATTCGGCTCCTCCGGTGTCTTAGCAAAGAACTGCCACACCGCCGAGTATTGGATTTTACCACCAACGCTCCGCACTGAGACTACTGCCGCCGCTGCCTCACTGAGCCCCTGTGCCGCTACTTTCTTGGACCTGTGCCACTGCCTGATACGCAAGCTGACGCCCTCTTCTCCTGACGATGATGAAGCCCTTGCCTCACCCGGCTCCCAAGTGCGGTCGGCTATATCATCATCTATTTGTGTTTCATCGTCACTGCTGTCCTCCTCACCGGTCTTGGTATGCAGAGGCTGACCCCTCACAACATGACCTCCCATGCCACTCTCAACATCTATACTTTGCCGCCTACTGCAAGAAGCAGGGGATATTGGCCCCATTTCTTCACTGCCAAGTAGCTGCTGACTGCCCTCCTCAAATTGTTCATCCTCGCTATATAGTGGCGCTGAGCCCAGACCACATAGTAGATCTCTGGCTGTGGGAACCGGATGGGACAGAGGCGGGTTGAGGACAGGTGAGCGCCGCTGACCCGCTCCCGGGCCATGCCAACTAAGGATTGTGTCTGACGTTCCCACCGACTCTTGGCTGGGGTTGTCAGATGTCATCTGGGAGGAAGTGGATGACCTAGTCAACCAATCAAGAACCCTTGGGTTGCTAGTCAGCACACGGCCGCTAGATGACAGCAGCAGTTGTGGCCTCACAGAGTGAACCCTGCTGCGACGTCCCCTTGCTGTGCTGCGACCTGGGCCTGCTCCAGGAATATTTGTGCCTCTGCCAATTGCAGGCGAAGAGCTTGCCACCTCTGTCTGACATACTGCTTGTTCTAAAATGTACAGACACTGATTGATGAAGATATCTGTATACTGTATGATAAATACACACCCTGTATTTGACTCCAAATGTACCCACTAAGAAGCTTGGGTAACCCTTGGATATAAATTGCGCTCCACAAATGCTCAGGAAAAATTGACTTGTATGTGCCGATTAAAAACGGTGTATTTTACTGAATGTAAAGGCTTAATTAACCTTCGGATATGAATTATGCTACAGAATTTCTTCTGTGGCGGTGAAAAAGAAAGTTTATTTTACTGAGTGCAACTGCAGAATAATACTTAGTTAACCCGTGGATGGAATTTGCGCCAAGGAATTGAGCCACCACAAACTACTAGCTTTGTAGCGTGTTACAATGCCGTGTTTTTTATGCCACACAGCAAAAGATAAAATTGTAATTAACCTTTGCTTGTGAATTAGGCTACAGGAAAAATGTATATATTTTGGCGGTGAAAATGACAGTTTCTTGGAGTCACCACAGCTGAAAAACAACGCTAAATTAACCCCTGGATGTAAATTGCGCCAAAGAATTGAGCAGCCAAAAATGAAGTGGTATTTGTATTGTAAAAACGCAAGAACTGGCTTAGATCCCCCTTGGATATTCAATGTGCTGTGAGCAGATAGGATTTAAATGTATATGCAGCTGCAGTGGACGCACACTGGATTTCAGATCCAATACCCAAAAAAAATCAGAAATAGAACGTAAGAGAAGCAGTCTCTGAGACAAGCTGAGACACCCCACAAAAATCGCTGTATAAAAATCAGTTCTTCAGTAAGAGCTATCACAATCAGCCACAGCAGCACCTTCCCTGATCAGTACAGTGAGAGGGGTGTGAGCTCCAAGCGTCGCGCCCGGACTTATATAGTGCGGTGACGTCACAGAATCCCGCCGGTCTCTGATTAGCTTCATCTCTGCACATGTCATGCAGGCTATGCCCTTCTTCCTCCCAGAGTTCTTTGCCCCATGTAACCCCATGTGCTCGCAGCCTTTTTATCAATCAAAAGCACACTTCGTTCACCCGAAGTACCCCAAACTTCGACTTCTTTCAGAACCGAAGTTTTCCTGAAATTCTAAACGAATTCCACTTCGTTAGAATCAATTTGCCCATCTCTAATTGACACCAATTGGTACTGTGTCGTATACAGAGGTCCTTGACATATAATATTAAACCCATAAGGACCAGACGTTTTTTTTTTTTTTTCGGTGCAATAATTTTTTCCTACATGTCTTCCAAGAGCCATAATGTTCTTTCTTTTCCATCTACACAGACATTTAAGGGCTTGTTTTTTGCATGTTAAAATTATATTTTTAGTGGTGCCATACTATGTACTTGAATGTGAAGAACACATAATTTCACCATTTTTATTTTTATGGAGTTAACATGTCCATGTAATGTTTTTAGTACTTTTTTAAAAATACCACCATTTTCTGCAACCGATAACTTTTTCATTTTTTTTCACCTATGGACCTGAGTGAGGGCTTTTTTTTTTTGTGGGCCGAAGGTAAATTTTTATTGATATCATTTTGGTCTGCATGCGCATAGGAAATGTTTTTCTTCTCCAGTGATCACTGCACAGTATAAATGATGCTATTTTAAGAGATCAGACTTTTATAAATGAAGCATTATGTTTAACTAGGGTATACTACTCTACATTGTGGGCGGCATGTATGACTGGGACTGTGTCAGAAGTCTGGCGTCTTTTCAACCCGACCTCTAGCGCAGCCCTGTTCGCTATAGTTTTAAATCTCTCGCACACCAATATCAGGTGCATTACAGAGCGCCTGCAGCACTTTGTAATGCGCCTGAGTTTGGAGGGCGTGCAGAGGTGGGGCACACTGGAACCATATGAAGCTTTAGATTTATAGCTGCAATTCCAGGTGCATTACTGCTGGAACATGTAAACCACTTTCAAAGTGGTTTACCTGAGCCATAATTGTCGTTTCTGCTCTAGAATGCACCTAATTTATGACCCACAGTAGAGCAGGTTCATAAATCAGGCACATTCTATGCTATTGTTATGCGCTTTAAAATTGGTGTCTAAGTGAGATAAATCATACATGTCACACTATATGTGTATATATTGCAGAAGGCTTTACCAAGATAGTGTTCCTATTACTTTCTGCCTACGGCCTAGGAACAGTAAAATGGCAGCTACAAAATTCTTTATTAGGCTGCTGGCTGCCACAACCCATGACTTTGTCGCAGGGGTGCCAATCGGGGAGAGGAACAGTGCGCAGCCTCTGATTCATGCCGAGAGCACCGGGTGTCAGTTGTAATTAACAGTCAGCACCCTGACCTATGGAGTGGACCTATGCATCCATTAATGTGAAAAGGTTAAATGGTTCTAGGATGACCTTTGCATGCTAAACCAAAACTGGTAATTGGTTCTGAAGCCCCAAACTGTAATCAACATAATACAAAATGAAGATTAACAAAAGTTACACAGATGACTAATACAAATAAAGCAAGTCCTTATATATAACATTAGAAAAAGCTGCTGGAAGCTGGAAATAACTTTTTATTACTAGGATATACTTTGGGTCATGTACTTTATACACAATAGAGAAAATGTGGCCCTCACCTGGTGCCCAAAGGAGATGCTCATCCTGGTACATGTAAAGAGCAGTACAGGACATGTAGTACTGCATTGTACTGTAGAGAGGCACTACTAGACCACCAATCACTGCAGTCACTTAACTAATACAGAAGTTTTGCAAGTAAAATGTTCATGATAATTGGTTGGATCTTCTATAAATCACATGAGCCACAGATCGACAGTACCTGTGACATTGTATGGTGAGGATACAATGTCCCAGGAAAGACCATTGTAAATAGAAGGAAAATTGTACTCCTCTAGCACCACCACTGGAGAAACATAGCATTACACAGTATCCATTGATAAAAATGGGCTGCCCATGTAATACACTGATAATTAGGGTCCTTCAGAGAAAAAAACACTATCGATCCTTTCAGAATTTCCTTAGAGCGAGCTCCAACCAGCCCACAAGGGAATAGAGGAAATCCCCAGAGGACTCCTGGGCTGGGTAGATCCCTAGGCATGGCAGGGCTGTTGCTTCTTTTCAGGGAGAAAAGCAGAGAAAGAGAGGCAGAGTGCAAGAGTCATGTGCATTAACTGTATTGAGGGCCCCAAGAATCAATTTCACTGGTGTGCCTAAAAAATCTGCTTCACTGTTGCGCTGAAGGTACCCCACTTAAACACTACCTAAAAGGGTATAGAAAATTGATTCTGTATATCTAATGTTGTCAGATGTTGTCTGGAAATATATAATAGGCTCTTCTTTTTTCCCCAAACAACGATCCTCCTTTCTATGACCTGTATCTGATATTAGAGCTCAGACCCAATCCATCTTTTCTAACTTTGGGCCATAAGTTTAGAGTCAAGTTTCTTACAATATAATGAATTTTCTGGAAAAGTTATTTGGTTTATTGCAGTGATGATAGAAATTAAAACCACTGGGTATTTAAAAAGCAATAGATATTAATGAAAGAAGCTCCTGTACAGAAAATTCATTTATTTGCAAAAGTAATATGAAATATCAAAAGAAATAATTCAGTAAGTATTAAACATTAATAGCTCCAAATGTGTACAAAGCTGTTTTGTCTGTGTCCTAATAAACACCAGTCTACATGTTCATTTATAAAAGCTTTCTGCTTTGTACTAAGGTGATTATGGAGCTGCTAACATCTCTTAACAGCATTCTCTCCATAGACATAATGGATTATTTCATGTATTATTCGTTCACTGGGGCTGCAGAGGGAAATTAAATACTTGAAGTGTTTAATGCTCATTCCTGTTCATCAAGATCAGTGCCTTAGTGACAATGCTTGTGTGCGCATTGTAAATATAATGGCCCATAATGTCATGGTACTTATACCATCTACTGTTTACTTTGTTGATTAAATTTATGCAGCTTGATTGCTGGTGGCTCCATGGTTAGACATTTTATCAAACTCTTTATTGACTTGGTACACAGTGAGGGAGATTTATTAAAACTGGTGCAAATAAAAAAAAAAAAAAAGAGGAACATTTTCCCATAGCCATCAATCAGATTATGGACTAACTTTACTTAGGTTCTTTGAAAAACAAGAAAAAGGATTCTGATTTGTTATTTTCGGCTACTGCACTAAATTTTCCTCTGCAGCAGTATAAATGGGTATTTCCAACTTTAACCCATTAGTATATCAGGACGTAGTGGTACATCCTGGCAGAGCTAAGCAAGTACGGAACTGGCTCAATCAGTTAACCCCCTCCATTAATGGCAGCTGCAGACTGTTAGATACAGCTCGGACACTACATTAGCCTCCCAAATTGGATATATCTGTGATGGATGCCTTTGAACCATTTAAATGTAGCGGTAAGTGCAACAATTAATTAAAGGATATGGGGTCGGGATCTGTTGTAGCACCCAACTGGCCCCCCTCTGCAACGGGATCGCAGGGAGCCACATGGTTACCCTGGCCGGTTGAGAACTAATGAAGGCCTCCATATCTCCCCTTTGTGTATTCCTATAACACACTTCCAACACATTACATGGTATATTAAATTGTATCATTAAAAAAGTTATAGCATTTGGAATTTAGAAAGGAAAAAGCAGAAAGAAAAAACTGAAAATCGGTTGGAGACTAGGGGTTAAATGGTATGCCATTTCACCATGCGCTATAACTTTCTCAGCAATCGAAGGTCTGACCCTTATGGAACTTGGCCATTTTAAAATTCAGTTGAATAGGGCAATAAGCTAGGTCTATGAACAATGGACAGGCCCATTGGTGAGCAAAGGAAACACAATGGGCCCATCAGCATGGCAAGCTTATGGCTGAAGGCAGAAAGGAAGAGAAAGTTAAGCAGAAAGCAAGAGGCGTGTACATATGTAGGGTAAGCCTAACAGAAGCGTCTCCACTGGTCAGCCTAGACACCCCAGTCCAGTACTGACAATGGATGGCTGAGAAAAATAATGATGTAGCAAGATAAATAGTTGTTACAATTGGTTAACAAATGACATAGTAATATGCATGACATTTCTTACAAAGTCTTTTTCAAGCCTCCATCTTCTGTGACCAATGTCAAATAAGATTTTTTTTTTTCCAGTTATTTATGCTTACCTGTGGCTAATGTAAAGGAGCTTTAAAAAGTTAGCTGTTGTAACACTATAAAACGCGAGACCCAAAGAAGTTGTGATGTAAAGAAAACAATAATTTGTTGGGAAATCTCTAAACTGTTAGAGAGGCAAGCAAAGATGGTCAGAGGTTTATCAATCTGTAACAAACTACATCTAAAAATTGTAGGAACATTTCAGAAACATGTTCCGCAACAAAATTGAAAAGTAAACAATGTTATCAAAATTCTGAGAATTTGGAGAGATCCATGTGCACAATGGAAAAGGTCAACAGTCAATACTGGATGTCCATGATCTATATGTCTATGGCATGATTCAGTGTTTAAAATCACTGCATGGGCTCCAGAATATTTTCCAACATCACTGTCTGCATGCTAAATCTCTATCAGTCAAGTTAGAAGCCAGATATCAATACACTCCAGAAATGCCACTGTTTTCTCTGCGCCAAATCTAATTTTAAATAGACTGAGGCTTCATGGAAAACTGTTTTGTGGTCAAATTAATCAACATGTGAAAGTCTTTACTTAAACAGAGGATGCCACGTAGTATGGACTCAAGAGGAGAGGGACTATTCAAATTACAGTGCACTGTTAAAAACCTGTACCTCTGATATGGGGTTGCATTAGTGCCTATGGTATAGGCTTACATATCTTGATAGGCACTATCAATGCTGAAAAGTATATAGAGGTTTTAAAACATATACTCCCATCCCATCTCTTCTGGGAAAGACCTTGCCTATTTCAGCAAGACCATATTAAACCACTGTCACGTCCCGGACGTAGGAGGTGGATCCACTGGACCACCGCAAGCGATGGTGTAAGCCACGGCAGGAAATGGAATCTAAGAAGGTCCCGGTTTTCACCAGAGCCCGCCGCAAAGCGGGATGGACTTGCTGCGGCGGGAGTCTACCAGGTCGTTACCCCTGACGTGACTTGCTTGCGGTGGCAGCCAAAGTATAGCGTGGTGCAGAATCGTCAGGCAGGCTCGTAGTCGGGGACAGGGCAGGTGGCACAGGTTCGTGGTCGTAGACAGGCACTAGGTCAGGGCAGGCGGCAAGATGCGTGGTCGAGGAACGGAAGCTAATGGTACGGTACACGGTAAGACAGAACAAGGCTTGTAACGCTTTCTCTATAGGCTGAAATGGCACTAAAGATCCGGCAACGGCCCCAGGAAGGGGCAGGCTTAAATAAGGGCAGTGACCGGCACTAGCCAATTACCGGTGCACTGGCCCTTTAAATCTCACGCAGTTGAACGGGCGCGCGCACGCCTTAGATATCGGGGACGCGCGCATCGGGAGGCTGAGACCGCAACAGGAGCGCGGCCGGTTAAGTAGAGAGGAGCCGGGCTGGCCGGGAGAGCGCGCCCACCGCCCGACATGCGGGCGGCGGTACCGCTCGTGCGGCGACCACGGGTGGGCCCGCGACCCGGGACGGGGGTCGCGGGCCCACCCGTGACAACCCCAAACTACAGCCATCACATGGCTTCTCAGAAGAAGAGTTCTGTTCTGAACTGGCTGCCTGCAGTCCAGACCATTCACCAGTAGAAAACGTATGCCACATTGTAAGAATGAAAAATCCAACATAAGAAGACCCCATAGTGTTGAACAACTACAAACCTATATCAAAAAAGAACCTTAAGCAATTGGTCTTCTGACTTCCTAGATGTTTACAGACTGTTGTAAAAAGAAAAGAGGATGTTGCCTGAATGAGTAAATTAAATTAATGTTCTTAATAAATAATATATTTTCAAATGAAATGCAAAAAAATACTAACTTTTTTAACTTCTGATATTATTTCTATGCTCTGTTGTACATAAAACATTGTTAGAAGAAATTTCCAAATAATTACTTTCTTGTTTTCTTTATATTTGACTCATTATCCAAACTTTTTTTTTTTTTTTTTTAGAACTGTGGTACATTAAACATAGCTCGTGGGGTTATGTCTGTAGATCTCCCACAATGACTTGCTTATGAGTCACCATGACAGGAAGCCATTGGTTTGCTAAGCAATTGGGTGTTTATCATAGCACCTAAACAATGTTACATTTCATTTACAGTAACATGCTTTTGAAACAAATGACATGTGATTATAGGCTTTATCATATTCTTTATACACTTGTATGGTTTTACAAGAGATTGTCTTAGGGTATGTCCACATGGCAGCAAGCAAATACTGAACGGATTCTGATTAAAGAATCCGGCCGGTATTTTGACATGGTTTCCGTGGTTTTGGGGGACGCTTCTGTAATGTAGCACACTGAAAATTAAATGTATTCTGTATTTGTCCTTAAACCATTTCTTAGATTGTGAGTCTACAATTCCTGTAGCTCTGTGTGAATGGAATTTGTAGCATGTATCTGCAGATTCTCCCCTTCAGCATTTTGACTGTTTTAATTACTGAAATGTTTAGATAAGATGGGTTTTATGCGTTTATGGCCAAAGTTGTATATGCAAGCTGTCCAGAATACCTGATGACCTACGACCCCCCAATCATAAAATCATTGGGCATAACAGGCATAGGTCATTGTTCGGTCCACAGCAGAAGCGCAGTCCATGATTGCCATCCTGTGACGATAGTGAGCATCCCCCCTCATAAGGCAAACATGTGTCCACCCACCTCATTATATTTTCAGCCAGTAAAAGAGTAGGCAAATATGAGAGAGGTGGGGAAACCTGGACAGAGTTTTGGGGCCTATAAAGCACGTGACCAGACTCCAATCTGTGTTCATAGCCTGGGGTTCAATTTCTGATTGAGCTGTGTTCCATTCTTCTTTATCCAAACCCCTTGGATCTGAAAGCTGAAACATCTGTAAGTGTGAAATCTTTCTAAGCATTTATCCCTTTTATTTTCATAACTGTATTGATGCGTATGTATGTCATTGTTAGTGTGTTTTTCATGTAAGCATTGTACCTTCTCATATTAAAGTTATCAGTAATACGTTAATTCTTGTTGCTGCACGGATCCATTTCCTTGAAGGAGTGTATTTTCTTTTTGTAGCTGCTGGAGAGCAGTGAGGTGGCCTGTAAGCATTTTTACGTGTTTTTAGAATATCTGTTAGGAATCAGATTCCTTCCGGCTGATTCTTTTTGATTATTGAAGGAAGGTGGTGGCAGCGGATATTTTTTGGGGTGCTGGGACTGTCTTGTGGTGCGATTTATGCTTGATTCGCTACCTGATTGAGAGGTGAGCGCAAGTGGAG
Organism: Phyllomedusa bahiana; assembly: GCA_025379985.1. NCBI lineage: Eukaryota > Metazoa > Chordata > Amphibia > Anura > Hylidae > Phyllomedusa > Phyllomedusa bahiana. Next base: position 102,498 of record JAODAL010010265.1, read on the forward strand.
ATAAATCTACCCCATTACAGTGGCCCCCAGTCACGTGCTGGTGAGGGTGTACGTGACAAATTGGTGGCAGAGCGGTGGGATATTTTTCTTTTTATTGCAGCATTAGTGCCTGGTTTAAGCAATTATTCCCTGCACTAAAAGACTTTGTGAAGATTACATCAGTCTTACAAGAACTAACGCAGTGCTTACTTCACATACGCACAATCAGTTTCCCTTCCCTGTTTTTCTTTTCTATCTTTTATTTGGCAAAGGGTGCTTTGTAAAGATGGCAGCCCTGTACAAGAAGCACAGCAAAGAAACTCTCATCATCCTATGCGAGGAGAGAGATATCAGTCCGGCTGTGAAGACAAAGGTTCAGCTGATCCGTGAGCTCGTGGAGCAGGATTTGCAGCAGCTGGACACGGCGTCAGAGAACAAAACTGACAACGCATAGGTCCAATTGACGGAATTTTCTCCTGAAATAATTTCCCTTGAGGACAGCCGCAGCGGCAGTTCTCAGGGAGGCATGGACTCTGCTCTGGGCATGCTTTGCAGCATCTTGGCGCTTGTGACCCTAATTTGCGCCTACAACTTATCCTGCAATACCAACAGGCAGAGGCTGTGGAACGCCAGGCCGTGCGAGAGGCAGCCGAGCGCCAAGCAGAAAGGGACCTCAAGTTGCATCTGGTACGACTTGAGAGGGGTGAGGCTTTGCCACAGCCTCATGCCCAGGATACAAACCCTTTGAAACCCCGACTAGAACACTTTCCTGTGATGGAAAAGAATGGGGACTTAGATGTTTTCCTACGAGGATTTGAAAAGACCTGCAGATAATATCTGCCCAGAGACCAGTGGGCACGATATCTGACCTCAGGACTAAGGGGCAAAGCCTTGGAGGTTTTTTCGGACCTCCCACCAGAGCAAGACGGGGACTATGACGCCATAAATAGATCTCTGGTCATGAAATATCACCTCACTCCGGAGGTGTATCGCAGGAAATTTCGGAGTCTGCAGAAAGGTCCCACTGACAGCTACACAGATGTGGAGAGCAACTTAAGTGCCACCTGCAAGCAATGGGTAGAAGGACTCTGTTTCCAGCGTGGATGACCTGTTGAATCTAATGATCAAGGAGCAGCATCTCCATATCTGTCCTGCAGAGGTTCGTCAGTTTGTCTGTGACTGGAAGCCCAATACGTCCAGAGATGCGGCTGAACTGGCAGACTCCTATGTTGCCAACAGGATGCCAGAAGCCCGGAGAACACCTGAGTCTACCTGGAGGAGAGGTAAGCCTGCTGGGGATCCCCCTTCTCCTCCCCATAAATCACCTGAGCACCCTCCTAGTACTCCTCCCGGGTCCCCGAGAAACACACGCCCATTGACTGACATGCGCAAATGTTTTATATGCAACAAAGTGGGGCATGTTAGTGCCACTTGTCCAGACAAGCGGGGGAGTACCCATATGCCAACTGCGCCCCCCGTAACAGGTCCTTCCATCTATCTTATAACTGGGACTGCAGGAAGGAGAAAGCATAACCTTCAACCTGTCACCATGGGCAGAAAAGTCGCCATGGGCTTCAAAGACAGTGGAGCAGAGGTGACTGTTGTGCGTCCAGAAATGGTGGATGCTAAAGATATCATTCCAGGAAAGACCATGGCCCTAATCGGGTTTGGAGGAGTCCGCTCTGCTATACCAATGGCTCGTGTTTATCTGGACTGGGGAGTGGGCCGAGGGATGAGAGAAGTTTGGGTTTCTGCTACTATTCCCTACTCGGCTCTCCTGGTTCTGGATTTGGGGGTGATGCAAGTGAATTATGTTCCAGCTTCCCCTCCGAAGTCAACCCCAGCAACCCAGATATGTGATTTCCCACAGAGCCTGTGCAATACTTCTGGGAAATGCCCGTATGTGAAGGGAAAAATGAAAGTGGATATACCTCTGAATGATGCCACTGATATATGTAATGTGCAGAATGACTGTCTTTATGTCACGCCTGTGACCCATAGTCAGAATGCCTGCAAGCCTCAGCTTTGTGTGTCGGTTGACCAGCCCAAGACTAAATCTTCTGCAGAGATCAAATTGCAGGCTGAGGTGGAAGAGTCTGCAGCCCTCCTCAACCCCCCCCTTCTGCTGACAGTCACAGCTCTCACATGCTTCTATTATCAGATCACAGGGCAGAGGAGCTGCCAGGCCACACAGCCCTGCCCCCTGCGGAGTCTAGTAACCACGGAGTGCATTGGGAACAGGGAGCCAAACCAGAGTCTAAAGAATTGGGGATCCCTGATAGCAGCCCCACTGATGTGTGGCCAGAAACCCATGGGGATAACAGGTACTATCCCTATGTCACCCCTCCTCCTATCAAGGACCCCCCAGCACCTGAGGAGGAACTGTCTTGTACTATGTTTTGTGATACTTGCTGTGACTCTGATGGATCTAAGCCTGTGGATGTATCACAGCCTGTTGTGCTGGATAGTGTTGAGCGATTTTTATCGACAAAGTTGAAATCGGCAAGGTTTTTATGGTGATCGAAATTTTCAGATCATGCGATAAATTAAGGATAAAAATCTGTGCATCATCTATTAAGATCGCGCCATTTTCGACGTTCCTGTCATTTTGGCGGCCACCCAAATCAGATTACAGATATAGAGCAGGGTGAGATGTGTGTGGTGACGTCATGACGGGGATGGTTTTAATGGTTGCGATTGGCAGGAAAAAATCAAAATTACCTCGTTTTTAACATAGAACACCCCTTTCCCTTTGTTAAAGCCTTAGTGTCTCTCAGCGTCTCATAGGAATAGGACGTGCGCTCTGCCTGTGGCCAAACAGCTCAGCGAAATTAGTCTATTTCTGCACAGAGAAACCTCTACTTAGCTGTGATCCCTTTCCAATTTAGTTAGATTTGAGATTTGAAGATTTATGTAGTTAGCTAAGAATTTTAAAGCAGCATCTACCGATGTAAAATAACGAGGGGAGAGGGGGGGGTTGGGCGGGGGCGGCGGGCGAACCACAGAAAAGCTCTATCTATAAAGAACACTGGATAAAGTTCACCAAGACTTAGTGGGAGACAATTGCACTGCATATCTTTATTATTAACAGGTTGCTATTGAAAATATTTCCTGGATATTAGGCAGCCTGAACATATATTGGATACACAAACATTTCTAGTAACTGCAAGGTCTCTTTGTTAGGTGCAAAACTCCACTTTATTATCAGTATACATTTCAGATAAAGGGGTTCATTTTCCCAAATTTTTTCCCTTCCACCTGTTTGATATATCCACCTTGCAAATTAAATTACAATCAGCAATCTTGTAGTCAGCCCCAGGTTGTTTTTTTGCCAAAAATACCGTGTATCATACGAAAACATAAGAGATACGTGTTTTTTTTCTTTTGCGCACCCAGCTTTGTTCATTGACGCAGCATCCCCAAATAAATCTTAAAACAGGGAATTCTATAGTCACCACAGGTGAATTAAAAGGTGGGAAAAAATACCGGTATTATACCCAAAACATAACAGATAAGTGTTTTTTGACTTTTGCGCACTACAGCTTTGTTCATTGACGCAGCTTCCACTTAAATCTTAAAACAGCAATTCTATAGTCACCACAGGGAATGAAAGGTGCAAAAAATA